>CM069148.1:40693958-40757003 GCA_035221665.1 Okamejei kenojei
CCCATAATTCCCCTTGACTCAGTTATCTTAAGAGCTCTATCTAACTCTCTCTCTTGAAAGTATGCAGAGAACACGGCCTCCACCGCCTTCTGAGGCAGAGAACTTACAGACTCGCAACTCCCTGTGTGAAAAAGTTTTTCCTCCGCTCCGTTCTAATCCCTATTCTTAACTGTGGCCCCTGGTTTCTGGACTTTCCCAACATTGGGAACATTTCCTGCCTCTAGCGTGTCCAAACCCATTATAATGTTAGATGTTTCAATAATCTCCCTCACATCCTTCTAAATTCCAAGTTATTTCAAGCTCACCGCTCCATTTTATCAACATATGACTGTCCCCGCCATCCTGGAATTAAACCTGGTGAACAAGCTTGCACTCCCTCAATATCAAGATATCCTTCAAATTGAGACCAAAACTACGTCACATTACTCCAGGTGTGGTCTCAATAGGCCCTGTAGAACTGCAGAAGGATCTCCTTTGCTCCTAATACTCAACTCCTCCTTGTAATGAAGGCCATGATGTATTATCATGAATTTATATCTTGACGACCATTTGGGGGGGAAGATAAAAATCTGCCTTCCCAGTTTTGCAACCGAAGTGTATAACCTCACATTTATCCACAATTAAACTGCCAGCGTCTGCCCACCTCATCACCCAACCAGTCCACATCACCCTGCATCCTCCTAGACCTCCTCTACACATTACACACTGCCACCTCCGGCTTTGTGCATCTGCAAATTTGCTAATGTTACTGTAATCCATTCCTCTGATCAGTTCAATCGAAGCTGCACTAAACATTGCATTTTGCCTTAAAAATTTTTCAAGGTTTCCCAAATAAACATTTATCAACTGCAAAAATGCTTTTTCACAAAATAAAATTAATTGGTGACCCACGTTATATCGTACATTGTTTATAGTTTTAATTTAAGCAGCGCTTTTTTCGTCATATGTGATTACATGGCACCAAGCTAAAGCTGGTAGAAAGTACAGAAAGTAAATAATTTACTTTCCTGTAACTGAACTGTTTCGTAGGCTGCATCAGACAACGTAAAAATATTATCTTTTTCAATATAAACCATGGTCCATGCGGACACCTGATCTTGGTTCCATTACCTGAGAGCTAGGTAAGGATTTTTTGACGTTTTGAACATTTATGATAATTTCTTTCAAGGTTGACACTCCTCCTGCTCTATCTACATGGCTAATCTTCGTTCTTGGCTGTAACAGCCTTGAACAGACAAGCATCAACCTAGTGGATTGGCCAACACCATCATAAATTATCTTCATATTTCCTTTCAGTGTGTTGTTTTTTCCTTATCAAGTAGGTCTGTTCTGAGAGTCTGGAGCAGTATTTATTCGCTTCGCAGGCTGCTTCTGCTTGCCTGAAAAGGCACATTTATCTGTATAATCATTGCCCTTTTTTTCCTCTGTAGCCCTGGGTTCTTTGAAGTTTTGCATCTCGCAGGAAGCACGTGGCTGGAGAGGGTTAGTATATATCCACAGTTGATTCTCCAGGCTTCGTGAATGTGTGGACGGCATGGGGTGCTTTTCCACGACAGGGGCAGATGTTGAGATTTTCCATTAGCGAGAGACGAAGAGAGGTCTCAATCAAGGGGATATAGCTACAGATAACGGGGCAGCTTATAAAACTAGGAAACAGGGAATTCCTCTTGCAGCGTTGTGTAGTATGGTGAATCTCTGGAAACTCTACCTGAAGGTTATGGGAAGATGGGGCTCAAGTACATAGCTCAGTGAAAGTTGTATACATTGGAAGGATAAAGTTTGCCCTATTTACAGAAGGAATGTGGAGACTTTGAAGAGGGTGGCAACGGTATATAATCTTTAAAAAAAAAAAAAAAAAAAAAAAAAAAAAAAAAAAACAAAAAAAAAAAAAAAAAAAAAAAAAAAAAAAAAAACCCCCCCCCCCCCCCCCCCCCCCCCCCAAAACCCCATGGCATTGGAAAGAGGCCTTTAGCACTGGATATGTAGGAAATGGAGCGTATGGATTACATGCAGGCAGGGAAGGGATTAGTCTAAACTCGGTTTTTTTTTTATTTTTTTTTTTTTTTTTTTTTTTAAATAAATTTTTTTTTTTTTTTTTTTTTTTTTTTTTTTTACGTGTTTGTGGGCACAATGGGTCTGGGTTCTTGTATTTCTATGCGCTGTGAAGATTAGCATTAAAAAACATGCTTGATGGGTGGCACGGACTTGATGGGCGAAGGGTCTGTATCCAATGCAGCGTCTCTGAGATTCTCGGACCGGACAGTTTCCATCAAACTCTTGCCAGGTTTGGGATATTTTTAAGCCAGGGGTTTGGACAGGTAGATCAATGGCTGGAGGCAGCGATATGAACAGGCTTTTGATGAGCGTGAAAGGTAAGTGGAACTGATGGGTTGATGGTTGTATTGTTAAAGAGGAAAGGCAGCAGGACGCAATGACAAATTAAAAAGATGTGGTCGGTCAGGTCTTCCGCAGAAGGTAAGCAATCAGACGTATGCTGATTTTCTAGTTGTTTCTTCTTCGTCCCCAGTCTGTCGATCCATAAATGCACGGGGTCAGCTTGCAGTGTCACATCTATTTGATGTTCTCAAAATTGCCAAATATTGCCGAACGTGCTTCTGCGCCATCTGTCAACCTGCATAAAACAACCTGCTGCATTCACCCTGGTGGCTGTAGCAGTTTTTACAGACCCCGATGCCATTGTTGATGTGGGTGTCTGTCAGTCCCAACCTATGTTTTATAGGTCTTTCTGTTTAAGTGTACCCGGTTTGATATTTAAAAAATGAAAACATAGAACACTTACTTCCTCCATTGCTTGAATTTATTGTAAAGTGAATATTTTTTCCAAGCTGCAGACTCCTGTTCAGGGGATTCACTTTGTCAGGTTGTACATTAAAAAAAAAAGAAATTAATGTCTGAGTGAATTTCTCCCTGTTTCAATTTGCTCCATCTGCAGGCAGTATTCTCAGGTTGGGAAGTTTGAATGCTGTTTGTTTCTATTATATTTTTATGCACACTGTCACCGCACTGGGTTTATTATTGATATGAGCAAAACTTATACAATTATGGGTTTGAAAGGATGACACTTTTAAATCACAATAATGTCACCCTGTGTTGCCTTCACTCCCATTACCATTGGTTGCCCTTTCCTTTTATTGGAGGTCAATTTATTCATCAATACCCAATGTCATAGAGAAGGTTTAATGGCTCTGATGGAAATTCCTTTTGATAAAGGATCACTGTTTCTGTTCTTATGGATGCTCCCTCCTTTTCAGTTTTTTATTTTACTTTTTTTTTTTATAAATTTCTAAACTCCACATTTGTAGGTTCCTTTGATTTTTTTGGTATTATGGCTGCAGCCTATCAAGCAAAGTAACCCACAGGAGGATTCCTCCAGTGTGGTGGACTTCAGTGTGGAAGGGCAAGTGTGCTAGAGGTGGGTGAAGGGCAAACAGAGGTACCATGCCTTGGCCCAGAATGTACAATGGCAAGTGATTCACTTCACCTCCTAACATTGTAGTGACTTTCTACCACAAGTCAGGAGTGTGATGGAATATTTACTCTCCACTTGCCTACAACTTACCCACAGGGACAAAACACGAGCCGCCACGATTTTGTATCCCTCACTCTACGCTAGGCATTCTTTATTTTCATCAACAAACGTACTGTTGCTACAGTGTGTAGCATCTACAAGCTGCACTGCAGTTGCTTGTGCAGCGTACTCCAGCAACGGTGGCACACAGCAGTGGAGTTGCTGCCTTACAGTGCTTGCAGCACCAGAGACCCGAGGTACCTCCCAACTACGGGCGCTGTCTGTACGAGATAGTTCTTCTCTCCTGTGACCCGCGTATCCGAGACATCTCCGAGATCTTTGGTTTCCTCCCACACTCAAAAAGATGTAAGGTATGTAGGTTAATTGGCTTGGTGTATGTGCAACATAGTCCGTAGTGTGTGCAGGGATAGCGTTAATGTGCGGGGATCACTGGTCAGAAGCAGACTCGGTGGGCCAAAGTGCCTGTTTCCATGCTGATAGCTCTAGAACTAAATTAAAAATCTCTAGACACTCTCTTTCCTCTTTCTCGCTGCTCGCAAATTCAAAGTATAAAAACCAATGGCAGGGGACTGCATCCGTGCAAGGCCTCTCCCCCCCCCCTTTGGGTACACAGTGCTATCAGCCGCAGACTGGCGCGTAAAGCAATACACACACACGCTACAAACGTGGCGCGTAAAAGCAATACACACACACCGCTTCCGGTTTGGCACGCAAAGGTTTAAACTGAGCGCTGTCGGCTTAGTGCGTGGGGATTTTAAACAAAGAGCTGTCGGCTGCAGCACTATAGGTTCTAAATATAGCGCTACGGCACAGCGTTATGGGTTTTAAAAACACAGCGCTATCGTCACAGACTGGTTCGGTTAAAATTCACATATAACAAAGGTTATATGTGGATATGCTTGGGAATGGAGGTGTATGGGTTCAAGTGCAGGCAGATAAGATTAGTTTTATTTAGGTATTATGTTCAGCACAGACATTGTGGGCCTAAAGGCCAGTTCCTGTGCATGTACCTATGTAGTGGCTGTGCCACTTGCTGCTCACAGCAGAAAAAACAACAGGTATAAATCCACAACAACACAAAACTACTACCTTAAGTTCAATGCTAATGTGTCTCTCTCTTTGCAACTGTGCATTTGGGTAGTGATTGAATCTGACATTGGGAGTCCTAGATAGGAAAGAGGACATTGCTCATACTGTTTCTCATCTTGAGATCACAATAAATTCACTTTAATGTTCTCTATTTCTTTTATTGCTTGGGGGTTGGAGAGCCAGACTCCAAAAACTAAAACAAATTAAAATATTTTTTTCTGGAATTAGATACATTTTCTTAACAGTTGGAATATATCTATTTTACTGCAGCATACCTGTGTAACATAATTGCAGAAACCTTTAATGGGACTCTCGATGATAAAATGTATATATTTTCACATCTACAGATAATTTAATTTGTATTGAGGGAAGGAATATTGAAACATACATAGTGAATTGTTATAAGTTGGAATGTGTTGTCTGAATAGTTCAATGAAAATTCAGTCAAAGCTTTCAAAAACGAATGTGGTATTTTCTACAAAAGAGAACAACTGTGGGTGAAAGAGCAGGGACTGGCTTAATTAGGCAGCTTTTTCAAAGCATCGAGAGAGAGACTTACTGCTCTGTGAGATTGTAGCTCGAACCATGCAATTGAAAAATTGACGGGAAGAATTTCAATGCTGGTTTTGCATTGTGCAACAGACTCTACGCAAGTCAAGGGCAGAGTTTTTAGAACTGGCATTCTACCCAGCTTGATAAGTAAGTTAATAGAACAGTATTGCACAGGAACAGGCCCTTCAGACAATGACGCCTGTGCCAAAACATGATGAAAATTAAACTAATCACTTCTGCCTGCTTAAGGGGCTGTCCCACTGCGGCGACCTAATTCGCGAGTTTAGGAGAGTTTGAAAAAATGTCATGTTGAAGACCTCCTTCGACTATGTTGAAGACCAGCTTCGACTAGCTACGACTAACCGGGAAAATTGGACACCGAATAGTGGAGAGTGAAGACGACCTCCTTCAATCTCCTTCGACCTCCCTTCGACTATGATGAAGACTATCTACGACTACCTTCGATTACCCTTGATTACCTATGACTGACATATTACGACCTACTACGACTAAACCTACGAGTAAAAAAAGTATGGATTTTTTTACATGGCGACCTTTTTTTACTCGCCGGCATTTTTTAACATATTGAAAAAAACGCCGCGACCTAGCTGAGGCCTCGAGTACGCGGAGACCACTCTCGACCATGAAGGAGAGTTACGAAGACCTCCTACGACCTCGTGTCGACCATGCTGCGAGTATGAGTTGAGGGCAAACTCGCCAGAACTCACGGATTAGTTCGCCCAAGTGGGACAGGCCCTTTAAGATCCATATTCCTAATTTCCAGCATTTTCATGTTCCTACTGTATCTAAAACCCCCGTAAATGCAATTACAGTACCTGCCTCCACCACCATGCCTGGCAATGCTTTCCTGGCACCCAGTACAGTGGGCATGAAAAATACTTTATTGCACATCACTTTTCAACTTCTCAACTTAAACCAATGCCCTCCAATTTTTGAAATTTCCACTCTGGGGAAAAAAAAAGGTTTTACTGTCCACCATACCTATGGCCTCTCATAATTTGACATACTTTTATCAGGTCATCCCTCGGTTTCCAAAGCCCCAGTGGAAGCCCCACTCTTTTATGACTCTTTTATGAAACAGAAAGCAGTAAAGTACAGGCTTGTTAGCTGAACATCTGTCACGGGGGAAAATGTTAGAAGTTATCATTCAATATATTATTGCTGGGCTTAGAAAAATATAACATTATCATGCAATATCTACAAGTTTCTGTAAGGTTATCATGCAAAACCAACAGGTTTTTTGTGAGGGATAAATTTTGTTTCACCAATTTATTAGAGTTTTTTGTAAAAATGTAACATGTACAGCGGGTGTTCTATTATTAGATTTGATAAGATGCCTCATCAAAGATTGTTGTAGAAAATAAAATGCACATGGTGTAGGCAGCAGCATATTGGCATGGAGAGGATTTATTGAGAGTAGAGATTTATTGAATGTGTTTTTTTTCTGGTTGGCAAAAAAGTAACGATGATATACTACAGAGATCAGTACAGAGCATCGATGTTTTACAATTTATAAGAACTTTGATGAAGGCATTAAATGGCTGGTTGCTATGTATGGTTCCTCTTTGGTTGCTCTATAGCAACCAGACTTTTGGTACCTTCATCCAAGTTTTTGTAAATTGTAAACATTGACAGGTGAGAAAGTAAGTTCACACAGGATGGCCAATCTTTGATATTCTGTTCCCTGAAACGTTGTAAGACTAGCTCATTGGAGTTATTTAAAGAGGAGTTAGGTACATTTTTGAAACAGTGGGAAATTGAGCGTAAAGGGAACTGGTGCCCTCTGCAAAGAGGTTAATACCGAGGGCAGATCACGGCATGGGCGGCCATGGTGGCACAGTGGTAGAGTTGCTGCCTTACAGCGCCAGAGACCTGGGTGTGAATCTGACTATTGGTACTGTCTGTGTGGAGTTTGTACATTCTCCCCGTGGCATGTGTGGGTTTTCTCCGGGAGCTCCGATTTCCATCCACACTCCAAAGACATACAGGTTTGAAGGCTAATTGTCTTGGTATATTTGTAAATTGTCCCTAGTGTGTGTAGGATAGTGTTAGTGATAGTGTTAGTGTACCAAAGAAAGACATAAAATGCTGGAGTAACTCAGCAGGCCAGCAGCATCTCTGGAGAACAAGGACAAATGACGTTTCTGGTCCCTGACACCCATATCCATGTTCTCCAGAGTTGCTGCCTGACCCGCTGAGTTACTCCAGCGTTTTGTGTCTTTCTTTGAGTGGCTTGAGTCCCGTTAGAATTTTTACAGGTTTTCTATGAGTAACCCTCTCACACCTCCGCACTCCAGTGAATACCAATCCTGCCATCACAGAAATTCGAATGTTAACCCCTTTATTTGCACTTCATCCCTTTCAAGAACGTAATATCTCAGATTTTATATGTGTGCGTTACATCCCATTCATCTCCTGATCTTTTGCTCACTGATTTACAGCCTTACTTCCTGCACAACCCAAGCACATGCTCTGGGAGCAAGGCACTGCCTGCTGAAGCAATGTAGGCCAATGTTATCTGACACTGAAAATAATGGACTTGTATTGACTCCGATATAGCAATTTTCCAATCAGACCCTGCCTTCTCCCACACAGATGTGCAACTCTTGAGTTGAGAACTCAGAGACCATTCATTGAGACCCAGGCTCAAGGATCGGACCCTGGCCCGATAGGGCTGAGGAGTCCTCTTCGCACCCAAAAGAGAAGTGTGGGCTTGGACTTCACTGGCTGAAAGGGCACGGCCCCCACCACATTTTTAGGGGCCAGGAATAAACATTTAGGGTTACAGGGAAGTTGGAACAAAATTGTTCACCCTTTGTGGCCAGCATAGATGGACCAAATGGCCCTCTTCTGTGCTGTAAGTTCTATGATTGTATGTCTTCCCAATTGCACCATGCAATGCTATTCTCTGCAGTGCCACACCTCCCAACATCGTGTGCCAAGTTAATAGAAGGGGAAGGGCTATAGGACCAAGTGCTGGGAAAATCAAGTTAGTATAACTAGGTTCTTGAAGGTTGACATCGACATGATGGGCTGTGCAGCATGACTCTATGCTGTTTAGACTTTTCTTTCTGAAAATTCCCTGTGTGATTGGGGAATGAGTTGCAGCTCCCCAGATGCTTTAATGATATCTGTCTGAGATTGTATATGTATTTACAGAGCAATTTTGGCTCATTTTTCTACCTGGGAGTTCTTCCCACTCCAGTCTGCAGCTCTCAAGTAGTGTTATTACACTGCCATCAACACAAATACAGCATTTTCCCCATCTCTGTCTGCACACGAATTGACGTGGACCAAATTGCTAATGATGGATCAAAGGACAGCCATTTCAAGGATAGGAGACAGTACAGACTGAATTACTTAACTCTGAATCGGGTACATGAATAACCTACTACTTTTTATTGAAATGCACACAGTGTGCCACACTGGTGCTGATCCTCACTAATAAATGGAAAGCCAGCCTCCTAACTGTGCTCTTCATATGAAACAGGAGGGGTTTCATATCCATAGATTACCAGCATCAGAGAATGTTAGGCACACTGCTTTCGGAGGTGCTGCCTTACTCCCAGAGCATGTGCCGGAGGTGAGGCCGTAAGGAATGGCAAACCATGATAGATGCAAGCTCACGGGTTGTTGAGCACTACCGGAGGAGGTGAAAAGGAGATTTCACTATCTCACAGGAGCTCAGGGAGCCCTGCAGACACAGCTCAAAAGGAAGGGTCTCGACCCAAAATGTCACCTATTTGTTTTCTCCAGAGATGCTGCTGACCCGCTGAGTTACTCCAGCGTTTGTGTCTGCCTTCTTATATTTTGGATGGCTGTGGGTCTTGAATGCGCACGCCCGCTGCTCTTCAACTGTGCCAACCACTCTGCACACACTGATCAGAAAAGGAGTGCCGGGTTTTATTTAGAACAGTGATGCTGCAATGAATGAATTTGTCCCTATCCTGCATACCTGTTCTTCCTTTTCACAATCCACTCCTCCATCTTCCCCTCAGTCTACCCTACAGGCTGTGAGTGACTCAAGCGCTGATGTCTTCCTGTCATTAGACTTCAGACTTAAGAGATACAGTGTGGAAAACAGAGCCTACTGAGGCGAGCAATCACCCCACACACTAACACTATCCTACGCACTAGGGACAATTTACAATTTACAGATGCCAATTAACCTACAAACCTGTACGTCTTTGGAGTGTGGGAGGAAACCGGAGCACTGAGGAAAAAAAACCACGCGGTCACAGGGAGAACATACAAACTCCATACAGACAGCACCCGTAGTCAGGATCAAACCTGGGTCTCTGGCGCTGTAAGGCAGCAACTCTACCGCTGCGCCACTGTGCTGTCCTCCCATCCCATCTTTCTTCCTTTGCAAAAACCCAACAAAAAGGAGCACAATTGATTGAGTCAGCTCAGCTCAGCTCAGACACTAACACTGTGTTTAATTCAGAGGAATACTAAGATTGGCGATCTGCTCGAGGTGAGACGACAGGCATGACTAGTTTGCACGGAGAGTCTGGCTGACAGCTTGCCAGAGGGCAGGTTTTACTGCAGAGGCTCACTCAGGTTGAGGGCTGCCTGCAGAATAAGGATGACGGATTACAAGCAGAGGCCGAGTGTGTCACCACATAACCTCTGATGGCACGGTTTCTGAGCGGTTGAGTTGCTGCCTTGCAGCGCCAGTGACCCGGGTTCGATCCTGACTACAGGTGCTGTCTGTACGGAGTTTGTACCTTCTCCCTGTCACCGCAAAGGTTTTCTCCAGGTGCTCTGGTTTCCTACCACGCTCCAATGACATACATGACAATGACATGTAGGTTAATTGGCTTCAGTAAAATTGTAAATCTCCCTAGCGTTTAGGGTAGTGTTAGTGTATGGGATGACCGCTGGTCGGCACAGACATGTTGTGCCATGTTAGGGCATGGAATGTCCTACACTAATCAGGCATCTCTGCAGATGATGAAGCCCATTCTTTCCAGTGTGGGAGTGCGACCACAACTCGCTGGCAGAGGTCTTGGTTTCTCCTGTAGGTCACCAGAGGTCGGGAGGCTCTGATTGAAGTCACACACAGTTGAGTAAAACATAAAGTGCTGGGGATTAAGTCAATGGGTCAGGCAGCATCTCTGGAGGACAAGGATAGTTAATGTTTCGGGCTGGGGCCGTCTTCACGTTGATAGAGGCAGAGGGAAAAAAAGTTGGAAAAAAGATGTGGTTGGGACAAAGCCAGGCAAGTGATAGGAGGATACGGGTGAGGGGGTTTAGATGAGCGGGACGACCAAGGCTAGAGAAGGAAATGAGACAAAGGGGGTCTGATGAGGAGAGAAGCGGAGTGAAATATAAAACCAGGAGGGATATATGTGAAGGGAAACAGGAGGGGGAGGAAAGGGGGCAGGATAGTGGGAAGAATGGGAGCAAGCCAGGATGGTTAGAGGGGAAGGGGGAAACAAGAAAGAGAGTGGGGGTGGGGGGAGAAGGGGAAAAGGGGGAAGAAATGTCCTAAAATTTGAGAATTCAATGTTTATACCATTGGTTGTAAGCTACAAGAGTGGAATGTGAAGTGCTATTCCTTCAGTTTGAGTTTGGCTCATTCTAGCAAAGGTTAGAAAGATCGATTATGGAAATGGGGAGTTAAAATGGTTAGCAACCGGGTTACTGACGATTGCAGCATCTGAGGTTACTCGCATCCTTGTGCATGGATGACTCGGGGGGGGTGCGAGATCTGTCTGGCACCATTGCGCTCGCCCACACCCACTAGCCTGCCCGTACTGATGCCAATCACCCAACTAAAGTGCAGAACCAAAGCTAGGCTTTCTGAAGCTGGGGCCCATGTATCGTCGCCTTCCAATCTGCCTTTAACAGAACCCCAGCAAAGGCCAGGTTGCTTTTTTTTGCACCGTTATTCAGGTGACAATGGCAGAAGCAAGGCGAAGTATGAACGAGTAGTGAACGAGGAGCAGGAGTTGTGTTTATTGTTTTCATCTCCAGTGAAGTGAGAGCGTGATCAGGGCAGTGTGGGTCCAATGATGATGCTGGCTGCATTTTTGAGGCAACGACCGACAGATCCCTTCGATGGTGGAAGGTCAGTACCTGTGATGGGCCGGGGCAGCGTTCACCACTTTTTGTCTCCTTCCTTCCTGAGCATTCAGGTTTCTGATGAACCAGGGCCTGATGCAACAGTCAACATGCTTTCTACCGTACACTTGTGGAAGATCTATAGAGTATTCATCAACATACTGTACCTCATCAATCATTGGAGGGCAAAGAGGCTTTCTTTATGATTGCATTCATGTCTTGGGTCCAGGACAGATCTTCACAGATATGCTGAAGATAGACACTAAATGCTGGAGTAACTCAGTGGGACAGGCTGAGTTACTCCAGTGTGTGATGTTTTGGGCCGAGACCTTACTTCAGACCTTCCTTCACTGATATGCTGCCCAGTTGTGCCCTTGACTGCTGCCGAAACATTGTCGTCACTAACCCACAGACCATGGGCATGCACCGCTGAATGCTGGGAGAGGGAATGGCATCTTGATATGGTGCAGAGTTTGCAGCAGTGATGCGTGCAGAACTGGCAGCTGGCACCGCGTTTCATCTGCAAAACCCCTTGCGCTCAAACTGGTTACTTGTCCCCAAAGAGGCAGTAGAGGGGGCCATCCTGTGTGGTATGGCTGCCCAGCCTGCAGCTGTTTGTTTTTCACTCTTTTTTAGTTTTGTTTTTTGTTTTTGGAGTTCTAGTCTTTTTTATTGGGGGTTGGGGGGGGGGGGGGGGGGGGGAATGGGGAAAACTACTTTTCAGAGTCCCTACCTGGTCGGAGAGGCAGCTTTTTCTCCGGGCTGCACTTTCGACCGTCCTCGCGGCCTACCAGCGGGCTTGGAGCAGCGTTTCCTGAGGGGGACCGCCCAGAACCTCGGCTTCGGCAGCTGCGCAGCGCTGGAGTGCCATCGCGGGGCGGAGTGGACGATGCCTTGCCTGGGTCGCCGCGCTGGAACTCCGGTGAGCTGAGACCGCCGAGAAAAAACATCGCGGAGCTGCGGGCGGCGGCGCTGACTGTAACATCGGGAGCCAGGGGTGGGGCTCCATTCAGCACGGCCTTGTTGGCTTCGGAAGCCGCAGACTCCGGTAAGGAAGTGGCCGTTCCAGGTGTCCCAAGCCGTTGAGAGGATTTCTCCCGACGCTGGAGCACCATCACCCAGCGAGAACGGGCTGGTACATCGGGCCTCCCTGAAGGCGACTGCGGAGGCCTCAATAGGCCTGACTATGGTGTGGACATGAGATGGGGATATGGACTTTGTGCCTTCCCTCATAATGGGAACCATTGCGGGAGGATGTTTTTTAATGTTTAAATCTCTTTATTATTGTTATGTCTGTATTCTTTTTTTTATGTGCTGCATTGGCAAGAAGCATTTCACTCCACCAATTGGTGTACGTGACCAATAAAATAACCTTTGAAATAACCTTTGAGCAGGGAGACTGCGCAGGGATGGAGTTCTAAAATGCCCCAAGTATCTCCAGCTCCACTGTGGAAGGAGAGAAGGCATTGTCACTGTCACATTGAGCCTAGTGCAATAACAACCTTTAGAAGAGATTTGGAATGGTTTGGAGGGATAAGCATCAAACCTTGGCAAATGGGCCTAGCTTAGTCTGGTCAGCATGGACAAGTTGTCCTGTAGGGTCACTTTCTGTGCTGTATGACCCTATGACAATTATTGACATAGGTCTGAGATTACAATCGTGGTTGCAGCAGGTAACAGATTGCAGTGATGATCTCTTCATTGAGGTGCAGGCAGGAACATTGCTCTCCCAACACTGCTCTCCCAACACTTCTCCTCCTCCAAAACTGCACCTGCCGATTGTACTCTCTGCTCATTGCTGTATACCAGTGCAAGAATTCTTGCTGCATCCAAATCTTGTAGCAACAAATTTATTCACAAGATTTGGCAAGCAAAGAAGCTTCAACCCCGCCTCACCACACGGTCACCCAATCCCTGCCTTACTCCCTATCCCTGCCTCACTCCCTATTCCTGCATCATTCCCTATCCCTGCCTCACTGCGCTGTCTCAGTATCTCTGCCTCCCTCCCTATTCCTGCATCACCGCACTGTCTCCCTATCCCTGCCTCACCACACTTCACCTTTTCTTCCAAGAGACTTCGAATGCAGAAACAACTGTAGAAAGTCTGAGAATCTCATCATACAGTTCGTCCCGCATGTCCATACACCTCTCAAACATCTATCGACACCAGTCCTACGTTAATCCCATGATATTCCCATCAAATCCCTTCAAATTCTACCACTCACCTACACAATAGGTGACAATTTACAGTGGCCGATTTACCTCTCAACCCACATGTTATTGAGAGATGGGAGGAAGCCAGAGCACCTGGAAGAAACCTGCACAGTCACAGGGAGAACGTGCAAACTCCACACAGAGAGCACATGAGGTTGGGATTGCACTCGGGTCTCTGTGAGTCAGCAACTCGACCATTTGTCATCTGTATGGCCCCAGTATAAATAAGCAGGTGACATGCAAGTAGATGACGACAATTGAAACAGCGCCACTGGGAGGTCACACTGCTGCTTAGCACATGTAGCCTCGGTGATGGTGTGAGGTGAGGGGTCTGGACTGGCTTTACATCGTGGGCAGCCTCTGCTGCTGGCCAATGCACATTCTTACCCTCACTAACATGCCCTCTGACAATGTCCACAACAGAAACTTGCCTTTATGCTGTGGTTGCTATTGTGGTTCAGTAACATCACCCAAGAGTCAAGAGTGTTTAATTGTCATATATCCTGAAGCTGAAAACTGAAATACTTACCCGCAGCAACATAACAGGTCTGCAAACACGGTACTGAATAGATAACATCAATGGTTTAATAGTACTTCGTTGTCACTTGTACCTAGGTACAGTGAAATTATTTTTTTTCCATACAGTTCAGTGACAATCCTGCTATACATTAAGCACAATCATGCTAAGTGTGAGAGTGTAAGACACTTAGACCATACACAAGAGTCGCCATGTTTTAGGTACAATCGTACAAGACAGGTTTAAAGTGCAGTCCTTTCTAAACTCTCATCCAAAATCTCAATCTCCTCCCTCGTGAAACCCTGAACTCAATAAATATGAGGAGGTGACTGATGAGCAGAAGATTGGTGAGTGCTCTTTCCTCCAGCTTTGTCCTCTGCTGGCAGCTGTGGTCCATGGAACAATGCACTGCTGTAGTTACAAAGTCCCCCTGACCAGCTGAGTCAGTAACTGTATTTATTTACAGTAACTAAATAGTAAATGGGTGTATTTTGGGCACAAGCTGATTTACGGACCGAGGAATTGGATTCCCGCTGTGTAATTTAAACTAAAAAGCATTATGTTCTCAGAGCTAATCACACACCTATCAGTGAAAATAGGCTTTTGTGATATATAAATGTTGAGACGTAATGGAAAATCTACCCACTATTTTAAAAGGATGGAGGGAGATGTGGCGGAAAGCAGTATTACTCACATTACCTGGAAGACTAACTGACAGCTAACCTAATGCTAGGGAGACAAAAAATGCTGGAGAAACTCAGCGGGTGAGGCAGCATCTATGGCACAAAGGAATTGGTGACATTTCAGGTCGAGACCCTTCCTCAGTCTGATAACATAAAGCTAAGATTTAAGGAAAAATATAATGTGAAAATGGTCTCCAGCTGAGAACTCCCCTCCACTCCTTCCAACAGTATGTTTCCTTGGTTTAACTCTCTCCAAGTTGGAATCTTTACTCATTCTCTGACATATCTACACTGTAATGCTGAGGTCTACATTCTGCACTCTGTATCTTCCCCTTTGCTCTACCTATTGTGCTTCAGTTGGACTAGATTGTATTTATGGTATTATCTGATTCGATTGGAAGCTTTTCACATGGCAATAATAAATGCAAACCTAAACTTTGTGGAAAGGATTGATAGAGGAAACTAGCCACCTGTCAGTTTGAAATTTATAAGGAAAATTATGGAATCATCGAACGTAGAACAGTACAGCACAAGAACAGGCCCTTCAGCCCACAATGTCTGCGCTTAACACAATGCCAGGTTAAGCTAAGCTCCTCTGTCTGTGTGTGATACACATCTCTCCATTCCTTGCGTATCCATGTGTCTATCTAAAAGCCACTTTTGTGTCTGCCTTCACCTCTAAACTGACATCCAGTTCCAGGCACCCACCGCTCTCTGTGTAAAAATAAATGCCATGCAGGTTTCCCCTTTAAACATAAATCACTGCTCATCCTATTTTTCTGAAGTCTCGATGTCAACCTGCAACTGAGCTCCCCCCCTAACTAAAGTGCCGCTCAACCAAAGGGTTTGGGGCTTTTTCACCCATCATTTCTTGCTTCACTGCCCCTCATTTATCTCCAGCTTTTGGATATCCCAATACCCTGTTTATTTCCGTCAAATTTCCAACCTAAGGAATGCCTCAGGCAGGTGAAGGCTCTGCCAGGCTCTGAAGCCACAAACCAGAGCCAAGGTGCTTGGAGATTTTCATAAAGCAAGACATTGCAGATGCTGGAAATCTGAAATAAAACAGAAAGTTATTCTACAAGTTGGGCAGCATCAGAGGAGAGAGAAACAGAGTTAATGTTTCTGGATGATGGCTTCTCACTGACCTGAATCTGCTGCGGAGGCAAAATCTGTGGATATATTTAAGGCAGAGATAGATAGATTTTTGATTAGTACTGGTGTCAGAGGTCCTGGAGAGTGGGGTTAGGAGGGAGAGATAGATCAGCCATGATTGAATGGCGGAATAGATTGACGGAATGGCCTAATTCTACTCCAGTCACTTATGATCTTATGATTTTATGATTAAGCAAAACACAAAGTGCTACTATGCTCAAAACTATAGTCTGCACCCTGTATCTTTCCCTTTGCTCTATCTACTGTGCTTGAGTTAGACTTGCTTGTTTTTAACATAACTAATCTGTTTGGATAGCATGCAAAACAATGCTTTTCAAAATACCTCGGTACATGTGGCAGTAATAAACCTAAACTTAAACGTAAAATGCTGGAATAACTCAGTGAGTCATGCAACATCTGTGGAGGGAATGGATAGGTGACATTTCAGATCGGGAGCATTCTTTAAACCCGGCCTGAATAATTAACTCTGATTCTCTCTCCACAGATGCTGACTGACTTGCTGAACATTGCCAGCATGTTTATATTTACTAGGAAATGTTATCCAATTTAAAATTTACTGGGGTAACAGGAAATCAGGAAGCTAAATTTCAAGATCAAAGTATCCAATTAGAATTAGAATCAATAATGGATTTGTTCCAAACTGACAGAGGACATTGGGAAGTTTGTGATAGCTTTATGTTCTAGCAAACCTCTCTCATTTAACCACCATAAATACAGTAGAATGCTGCTTAATGTGGTCCATTTGCATTTCAAAATACATTCCACAGTGAACCTTGAGAGGTCTTGCAAATGTGCTACCACAATTAGCAATACTACCTAGCAGAGACTGTCTCTGCGCAACCCTGGACCCTTCTGTTCCTAACACAAAACTGTCAAATTGTCTCATTTTAATAAGCATCAGGAAAGCACCATCCACAATGTGCAGAGAACTGAGCTCGCTGCATAATTAGTCCAAGAGATTAAGACAGCACAACCAACCAGGCAATCAGAAGCTATTAGCAGTTGCCGGGGGAGACTGTGGCGAAGCTGCCTTGAGCTGCCTTCAGAGAGAGGTTAGCGTTGCGTGGGCAAGCTAACAAAGTGTAGAAAATAAACAAGGTGTGCAGGAGGAAGAACTAATCTCAGCGATGGTCCAGATCATTTCAGCTCGCTGCGTGAAACCACCTCTCACCTGTTTACCTCTGGACTAATTTCCAAATTATCTTTCAAAAATATGTTCCTAGGATATCAGACTGCTTGCTGGTGAAAGAGTTTCTATCTTTCATTCATTAAATGTGAATATCTTCATTAAATCTCCTTATAATGTCGGCTTCTTTGTGTAGGATTTCAGTGAAATTCCCATTGGATATAGAGGCATCGTATAACACCATTCCCATACTGACCTCTCTGTCCCAGGTCTCCTCCACTGTCAGAGTAAGGCCAAATGCAAATTGGAGGAACAGCTCATCATATTTTGCTTGGGCAGCTTGCAACCAGCAATATTAATATTGAAGGTAGACAAAAATAGTAAGATTAAATGAGAACTTACCAGTTTGAAGTTTGATCTTTATTTTATGAGGAGTTACAATGAGCGATTACATGAAGAAGCCGCCAGTCCGCATGTGCGCCAATCTTCAAAGCAGCGGTGTGAAATCACAGATAACAGTAGTTGAAGTGACATAGTAAGATTAGAGAAGACTAGAACTAACAGATGACCTTTATGATACGAGGGTTGGGAGCGGAGGGCACATAATCGCTCATCGTAACTCCTCATAAAATAAAGATCAATCTTCAAACTGGTAAGCTCGTTTAATTTTACTATTTTACTTCGGAGTCACGTGAGTGATTCCGTGAAGATTTCAAAGCTCTGTGATTTCATGCCGTGGAAAAGTCCACACAAACACAACTGCATCAATTGACCACTGATAAGGGAAACATTGATAAAGCATACAGACATGACATGGATTTAAAACATGCTGATGCTATATAATGAACAAATAATAATAATAATAATAATAATAATAATAATAATAATAATAATAATAATAATAATAATAATAGTAACCCCTGTCATTCGGGAGGAACTATAAAATAGACCCTAAAATAGAGTTGGCAAATACCCCCGGTCTGGCTATGGGTTATTATAAAATGTTTGGAAAGCTCGTTCGTTAGACCATCCTGCAGTCGCTACGATGTGGTCTAGCGGAACATACTTAACCCTTGCTGCTGATGTTGTAGCAGTCCTGGTGGAGTGAGATTAGAAAATATTAGTATCTACTCCTGCATATGCTAAAACCCCGTTTTAACCACCTGGAGATGGTCTGAACAGGTACCTTCTTATAACAAACATTGCTAGTATCAGAGCTTCTAAGGCTCTAGGTGACCTTGATGTATTGTTGTAAATGTGTGACCACACATAACTGAAGGTCCATGGGGTATGCCATGAGAGCTAGTTTGAGACGTGACGCCCCTGGGCTGCTCTACTTAACTAAATCATAAATGTAAATTATTATATTATTTACAGGTGTAACCATCCTGTCCAGTTGCAATTTATGTAATGACTGGGCCCGTTGCGCTGAGACCAGCACCCTGAAGATAACTACCTTATGAGAGCCGGGCCATAAGAATGTAACTGGAGCCTCCTGGTGAAGTAGTGTTAACACAATGTCAATATCCCATACTTCCATGTGCTTGGGCCTGGGAGAACTTATGTTAAAGATATCCTTTACAAACTGGATATCAGTGGGTGAGGCCCGACAGAGTGGGTCCCGCTCGCTGCAGCAAATATGATGAGAAGGCATGTTGGGTTCAGTTAATGGTTTTATAACTTGATTTATTGTCAAAGACCGATTTGAAATGAAGTCCAAGACGTCAGTAATCCGAGTATTTAAACAAACGCTTCCAATCTCCTGAAGAGGAAATGTACTGATTTTTTGATGTTATCCCTGCACTCTGCAGTGAGCACATACATGGATCGGACTGACAATCCGAGCTGCAGGAGCAGTCTTCTCAGAGTCTGCAAGTCAATGAATTGATTTTATCATGCAGGGGCTGGTTTTCCCGAGTCACAGGCTGAACCAGCAATGTTTTATGTTTAGAATAAACCATATAAGGTTCTATTTTACTTCGGAGTCACGTGAGTGACTACGTGAAGAACCCGCCTCACGCTGGCAACGGCATGACGTCAACGCTGACGGCGCGAGGAGGAGCTGCAGTAAGGAGCAGCTCCTCGGCAGCGGTCGGAACGGCCCGCAGGTAAGTGCAGTTAGACCGGGGCGTTTTTTTTAGGTTACGCTGGGTGGCTCCAGCAAACGAAACCAAAAGTAAAATTTAGAGCCACGTTAACGTGCTGATTGAGCACTGATTATTAAAGAAAAATGGAGAAATCGGGAAAGAAGTTTTCGCGGGTAAAAAGATGTTCCCGGGGTGAAAGTAAAAATACGGGACGCGAAGTTAGTGCGGACCCGGTTCCGATACCGTTGGCCGCCGATTTACCCGATAGTGAGTTTCCAGATTCTCCAGAAATAATAACCACGGAGGAAAATGTTCCTAAAAAATGCAAAAAAGAAATCTGAGAGACCCGTGGTTTCTGATGACTCTGATACTGAAAGACCTCCAGACAATAAAACTATGTGGCTAAAAATGGAGCATATGGAGAAAGTTCTCCAAACAGTAATGAGACAAGGGTCAGAGTACCCAGATGAATCCCAAAAAAATCCCTGAGGGGTTTGAATATGATGAATATGGCTGTGGGCCAAGTTGGGAATATGATACTCCGGACCCAGGATTTGGGCTGGAAGAAGTCTCATGGGATGATATCCCAATTGATTTAGGGCTGCAGAAGGCAGACCCTGCTGGTGGCTATGTGGCTTTTGAAAGCACACCACAAAGTAAAAAGAAAAGGCCTAATGTGCCTCGGATAGCACAAGATTTTGCTATACCTGAAGGAAGTGGTGAGGCTATGGAAGAAAACCTAGCTGCCAACATAAATTATATGGTATCTCACCAACTTCACAATTCTGTGATGAATGAAACATCAGAATTATATAAAGCTCCAAGAAATTGTGCCTCATTGGAAGTACCTACGGTGAATCCGATGATATGGACGTCTATGACTCCAAGTATGAGAGCCCAAGAAGTGAAGTTTCAAAAGGTGCTCAAATTAATTTCTGCTGCCATTACGGCCTATGGCAGGCAAATGGAGAATCTGGAAATGGAAAAGATTCAAAAGGATACTTTGGGCTTATTATGTAATTCATTCTATGAAATTAATTGTATGAGGAAAATGGCGATTCGGCCCACATTTCACCCTAGATTTGCAAGCCTGTGTCAAGAAAGTGGAGTTCAAGCTCCTGGGTATTTGTTTGGAGAAAATCTGCCGAAACAGCTGAAAGAGTTGGATGAAGAAGCTAAATATTTTAGCAATGTTAAACCTTTTGTTTTTGGACAAAGAAGGGTTTTTTCGACCCGAAGGGGTTTCGATTTCCGTTATAGAAGCAGAAGTTTGTCACGAAAATACTATCGTGCTGTGCAGGCGAGTGCTTCCCTGTATTTGGGAAGAAGGAGACCACCACGCTCATACGGAGAGGTATTAAAGACTTATATACTTAAAGAAACTGTGGATGACTCCCCAGTTGGAGGGAGATTGCAAAAATGTTATAATGCCTGCTTAACATTACTTCTGATCGATATGTATTACAAGCAGTTTCGGGAGCCATTATTATTTTTAAAGAAGGGGTTAATCCTCCTGTACAGAATAGACCTGCTTATGCTTATGTGTTTTTCTGCAGAGGAAAGAATGGAGATTAATGTGGAAATTGACAAATTATCTGGAAAAGGCGTAATTGAAAAGACTTATGAACATAAGCATCAATTTGTCTCTAATATATTTCGAAGAGATAAAAAAGATGGTGGTTGCAGAATTATTCTGGACCTTACAGATCTGAATAAGTTTGTAGAATACAAACATTTTAAGATGGAGACATTCAGTACTGCAAAATATCTTATCTCAGCAGGGTGTTATATGGCTAAGATTGATTTGAAGGATGCCTATTATTCTGTAGCAATTCATCAATGCTTCAGGAGGTATTTAAAATTTAATTGGCTGGGACAATTATGGCAGTTTAAAGCTTTACCAAATGGATTGAGTTCGGCTCCTAGACTCTTTACAAAACTGTTGAAACCAGTTTTAGCCCAATTAAGAGCACAGAAACACATTGTTATGGCTTATCTGGATGATATTCTGATCATTAATGATACTCAAGAGTCAGCTGAGCACTCAGTTTCAGTTACTAAAGCTTTGTTTGAAAAGCTAGGGTTTTTGATTCATCCAATTAAGTCCCAGCTGCAGCCAGCACAATCAATTAACTTTTTGGGGTTTGTAATTAACTCAGTGACTATGTTAGTTACTTTGCCAACAGAGAAGGCCAATGACATCTTGATGACTTGTAATTACCTCATTCACAAACCTTATCCCTCCATCCGAGAAGTGGCGAAAACCATTGGGAAACTGGTAGCAGCATTTCCGGCAGTGGAATTTGGTCCATTACATTATCAAAATCTTCAAAGGGACAAAATAAGGGCTCTTAAAGAGAAGGCAGGTCACTTTGACAGGCCTATGCAATTAACAAAAGAAGCCGTGTTGGAATTACAATGGTGGTGGGTTGAAAATGTCCCACAAGCTGCTAAGAATATCATGATTAAACAACCTGAAATGGTTTTACAAACGGATGCTAGTGCTCTCGGATGGGGGGGCTACAGATTCGTCCTCCAGTTGTGGAGGTAGATGGAAAGCTCAAGAAGAAGCGTTTTCTTCAAGTTTATGGTATTAACTATTTGGAGTTATTGGGTGCTTTTTATGGACTTAAAGCATATTGTTGTGCTAAACAAGGTCTACATGTGTTAATACAGTTAGACAATAAAACGGCTGTTGCATACATTAATCACATGGGGGGAGTTAGGTCAGTATCATGTGATTGTCTGGCCAATGAGATATGGCAATGGTGTATTGGTCGCCAAATATGGATTTCAGCAAGCTACATTCCGGGTAAGGACAATGTGGTAGCAGATGAAAGGTCCAGGATTTTTAAAGATAATACGGAATGGATGCTTAAGCCAGCAATATTTAAGAATATTGTAAACCAATTTGGGTTGCCAGAAATAGATTTGTTTGCATCTAGGCTTAATCATCAGTTGCGTACTTATGTGTCTTGGGAACACGATCCAGATGCAGTAGCAGTAGATGCTTTTTCATTACACTGGGGAAAGATGTTCTTTTATGCTTTTCCACCATTTGCTTTGATTCAGAGATGCCTGAAGAAGATACAACAAGATTCTGCTTCTGGATTATTGGTAGTTCCAAATTGGCCAACTCAACCTTGGTTCCCAGTAATGCTGAATATGATTAAAGAACCATATATGTCGATTCCTAACTGTAGTGATATCTTGACTAATCCGGTAACTAAAGAGATTTACCCATTGTATGCATATATGAATTTGTTAATCTGCAGGTTTTGACCAGACCACTACAGGAGCTGGGATTGTCGGACCAAACTATGGAAGTTATGGTTGCATCATGGCGCAATAGCACACAAAAGCAATATATGACACATATTAAGAAATGGGAAGACTTTTGCACACAGTCAAATATTTCTTATGATACTGTAAATATTGCAAATGTTTTGGAATTCCTTGCCAATTTGCATTTTCAGCAACATTTAAGTTACAGTGCCATTAACACTGCACGCAGTGCCTTGTCGTCCTATTTAGGGCTTATGACTGATCAGAGATCAATTGGGTCGCATCCATTAATATCTAGATTCATGAAAGGAATCTTTAATATTAATCCACCCAAACCAAGATACACAGAGATTTGGGATGTGAGCATTGTACTTACGCTACTTAGACAATGGACTCCAATTGAAGGGTTGACAGTGGCAAGATTGACATTGAAATTAGTCATGTTAATGTCACTGGTCTCAGCTCAAAGAGTGCAAACTTTACAAATGTTGCGTTTAGACTGTATGCATGTGACTACAGATAATGTTGTGTTCTATGTTTACGAGTTGATCAAACAAAGCAGACCAGGGAGATCTGGAACAAAGGTAACCTTTCAAGCTTATCATATTGATCCTACTTTGTGTGTGGTTAAACATTTGAACGAATATATTAAAGTTACTGACACCCTTCGAGGAAATGAAAAAGCGTTAATGGTTACGCACAAAAAACCACACACAAAAGCTTCAGTTCAAACTATCTCAAAATGGTTGAAACAGGTGTTTGGTTTTAGCGGGAGTAGACACTGATGTGTTCAAATCTCACTCCACCAGGGCGGCAGCTACGTCCGCGGCGAAGGGGCGGGACGTGCCTCTCGAGCATATTTTAAAAGTCGCAGGGTGGAGTAAAGAAGAAACTTTTTTCAAAGTTCTACAATAAACCTGTTCACACTATGACATGCTTTGGGACACGCGGTGTTGGGAGCACTATAATCACCTGCTTTGTTTACTATTAATTGCTATAATCAATGGTGTAGTCACTTCTATCTTTTATCACTTGTAATCATTTTCCCTCAGATATAAGGAGGGTTATTATATGGTCTTTAAACCATTAAAAAGTTAATTGTGAAATGATCTAACATTAGTCTGGTTTCTCATGTATGTGTTTACTTAGCCGGACTGTCGTACGGATTGATTCTACGACATAAAAAACACAGAAAGCTTTAAAATCTTCACGTAGTCACTCACGTGACTCCGAAGTAAAATAGTAAGATTAAACAAGAACTTACCAGTTCGAAGTTTGATCGTTATTTTATGAGGAGTTACGATGAGGGATTACGTGCCCTCCGCTCCCACCCTCATAAAATAAATGATCAAATGGTAGTTCTAAGTCTTTTATGAGCCTTACTATGTTACTCCGGCTTTTGGTGTTCTGTGTTTTTCATGCCGCTGCTTTGAAGTATGCCGTTGCCAGCGTGAGGCGGGTTCTTCACGTAATCCCTCATCGTAACTCCTCATAAAATAACGATCAAACTTCGAACTGGTAAGTTCTTGTTTAATCTTACTATTATATTCCCAACATAAACGGGAACCATGGCTGCATAGGCCAGTCACACAGTACGAAACCCTGAAGCAGGATCTTGCTGAATTTATTGCAATACCCGACTGATTAGGCAAAATAGAGAAAAGACATAAAAGAACATTCCTCCCCCGTGTAGCGAGAATGTACCTCTCGCCACTGTGAACCACATATTTTTTGCAACCAGTGAATGAGCCTGGATACAAACATATCGATATTCGTTGTTTCATCGAGCCATAATGTCATAAAATACTTTGTGATCCAACATCCATTCTGTGTTGTCATCGATTTTACGTGATGATACACCAGCGCCAAATGAGGTTAGGTAAATATGACAGGATACTTTGATGGATTGCACCCACGTGACTAACATATGCCACCACCACAGTGTATCAATTTGGAATTGAGCATGCAAATTATGCATATTCGCACAAATAACCCTTTAACCCATAGAATGCACATAGTGTCTATAGGTATTTGATACCAATAACTGGAGAATTGGTAACTCATGCAAATCCCATCTGCCTCCGTGACTAGAGGTGGCATTCGTAATTTTCCATCTTTGAACACAAGCATCAGTTTGTAATATAACTGAAGATTTAGTGACCAAAACCTATTGGAACAATGCTGAATTCTGTTTGTCCACCATTGTGACTTTGGTAGTTTCAGCTGGTAATAGCATAGGTCTGTTAACAATGACCTATATGGCACCTGAGAGGTTACTACTTTGCACGTTGTAAGTTCTGATAATGCAAAGGCCCAATTTGCACAGCTGAAACACAGCCGCAATATTGCCAATTACACTTGATGAATAGAATGCTGTTTCATAACAACAAGGTTGTTACAGCTTCTATTGTTTCCAATCTCTTGCCCCAGGGCGGAGTCACAGTACAAATTAATAATTAAAGGTAAATCCCAATAATCAATAACGCTAGTTGGTATCAACTTAAATTTAACTGGATGGATGAGGAACCTCAATTTCTCAATTATAGTTTGAGGCTGGAACAGTTGATTTTAGCAAAATACAACGTTTAGAATATCATCCAGATAAGCCAGAACAAGTGTTTTTGAGCTCTTGGCAGTTCAAGCACCGGTTTAGTAATTTGGTAAGTAACCTGGGAGCTGAAGTTAGCCCATTTTGCAACCCTTTAACTGTTATCATTGTCCCATGCAGATAAATTTCAAATGTCTCCGATTATCCCTGAGAATGGAAATCAGTTGTTTAACAGTAACGACGTTCCATATTCTGAAAGTCTATGTTGCACAGGCGAGTTAAATCAAGGATGAACCGACATTCTCCGTCATTCACAATGAACAGGCCATGCCTGTCATAATTCCGTGCCTGCCTCGAACGACAACTCTGACCAGATTCCCGAGCCTATCTCGAAAGGTAATTCTGGCCATAATATTGAGCCTGCCTCTAAAAGATAACTCTGGCCATAATACTGGGCCTGCCTCGAAAGACAACTCTGGCCATATTTCCGAGCTTGTCTCAGAAGGCAATTCTGGCCGTAATACTGAGCCTGCCTCGAAAGACAACTCAGGCCACAATTCCAAGCCATGCTTGGAACGCTTGTATACTGTGCAAAATAAACCAATCACATGTTATCATTTTCATTTGTACAAAACAAAAGTGTAAATATCACCAACTTGTAAATGGTCCACATACCCCATGTTTTGGAAGAACCAGACCCACGTACCTCCATGGTTACCGGTGGTTTTATGGTAAGCCCAAAGGCCCCTGATGTGGGTTCTATTCCCGTCCTTGATTGGAGAGTAGGACTGGTCGGGTGTGTGGATTCCATATTTGCTGAGACCGGCTTGGACCTTGGCCTGAAAGCCCTCTACCCAGCTTTCAAGCTGCCACCAGCTTCAGTGAACTGCTTACTGCCGATGAGGCGTGGGGTGTGTCGTCGCCGAAACGATGAAGCTTTGGGCAAACTGCCCAAGCGAAATATGAGGTGCTGCACCCCAGCGGTATGAACATTGACTTTCTAATTTCAGGTAGTCCTTACTTTCTCCTCTCCTTCTCAGCTCTCCCTCGGCCCACTGGCTCCTCCTCTTCCTTTCTGGAGTTTAGAAGGATGAGGGGATTTCTTATAGAAACATATAAAATTATAAAAGGACTGGACAAGCTAGATGCAGGAAAAATGTTCCCAATGTTGGGCGAGTCCACAACCAGGGGCCACAGTCTTAGAATAAAGGGGGGGCCATTTAAGACCGAGGTGAGAACAAACTTTTCATCCAGAGAGTTGTGAATTTGTGGAATTCCCTGCCACAGAGGGCAGTGGAGGCCAAATCACTGGATGGATTTAAGAGAGAGTTAGATAGAGCTTTAGGGGCTAGTGGAATCAAGGAATATGGGGAGAAGGCAGGCACGGGTTATTGATTGGGGACGATCAGCCATGATCACAATGAATGGCGGTGCTGGCTCGAAGGGCCAAATGGCCTCCTCCTGCACCTATTATCTATGTTTCTATGTTTCCGACCCCCACCCTCACATCAGTCTGAAGAAGGGTTTCGGCCCGAAATGTTGCTTATTTCCGACGCTCGATAGATGCTGCCTCACCCGCCGAGTTTCTCCGCCATTTTTGTCTACCTTCAATTTTCCAGCATCTGCAGTTCCTTCTTAAATATTAATATTGATTAATCTAATTTCAATTAACCCTTGCATTCCCTCTCTCTCCACCCCCCCCCCCCCCCCCCCACCCACCCACACACACACACACACCCCTAGGTGTCCCACTAGTTTCACTGTTGTCTTGTTTAGTTTCCCTGTTTGTATCTACTCATTGACCCAGGGGGAATGTGCAAACTCTAACAGGCAGCACCTGAGGCCAGGATTGAACTAGGTCTCTGGTACTGTGAGGCAGCAGCTTAGATTAGTTTAGAGCTTCTTCGCGGAAACAAGCCCTTTGGCATCGACCAATGATCCCCGCACATTTACGCTATCTACACACACCAGGGAAATTGTACAATTTTACCAAGCCAATTAACCTACTAACCTGTACATCTTTGGAGTGCGGAAGCAAACTGGAGATCCCGGAGAAAACCCACGCAAACCCACCCAGAGAACATGCAAACTCCATAAAGACAGCGTCCATAGTCAGGATCGAACTTTGGCGCTGAACGGCAGCAACTCCACCACTGCATCACCATGCTGCCCTTACTAAACAACAGAGAAATGCAGCTCATTGCTAGCCCTGCACTGTTGAAGATTGACATTTAGATAGTGCTGTTTGTATCATTCTCCTGCGTGATCCAACAGTAATCACAAGGGCTGTTATGGTTAAGATTTTTACAAAGTAGTTGTACAGCAATATATTCTAAATATTTAACACGTAGCTAGATGAGGAGTGAGTGAGTTTCTAATTGCACGTGCAGGCACAACTATTGCTCAATAATTACTTGGCTTTAAAAAATAACAATTTTGTGCAAGTGCATTGCATTTTCTGACATGAATATTTCAAAATGTAAGGAACTTTCAATTGTTTTTAATTTTCAAGAGAGTTTATTTATGATACTTCCGATTCTATTTTAATTATGTGTAAATGCTGCAGTTGTTAGAGCTCAGGATAATGTACAACATTTTCATTAAAAAAATCTTCCTAGTTTCCTGTGATGATGGGCTGCTCAATCAGCTTAATGATACCATAACTGCTGAACACCAGGGATCCCACAGAACTGATGGCTGACTGCAACTGATATTGGAAAAGAGAAAGCCCTCAGCACAGATGTTGCTGAATGTTTGTGCGGGGGCTTTAGGGAATGCTGTCTCATCGCCACAAAACCCAAATTGAACACCACTGTTTTTCTCATAGCATATCCGTTCACATTGGAAAGAAATGCATTTCCCTATTTATCTCTCTCCTCCGATCAGCATTCATCCCTGAGCTGAGGCACAGAAAAGCCGTTGTGATTGCCACAGTGGGCTTCACTGCATCTCCGTGCAAGCAAACTTTCAGGCAATGTGTCATTGAGTGTTGAAGAGCTGAAACGCTAGCTTAATTTTCATTCAAAAAAGATTATAGAGGTGTATAAAATCATGAGAGGAATAGATCGTGTAGATGCACAGAGTCTCTTGCCTGGACTAAATGAATCGAGGACCAGAGGACATAGGTTTAAGGTGAAGGGGAAAAGATTTAACAGGAATCTGAGGGGTAACATTTTCAGACAAAGGGTGGTGGGCGTATGGAACGAGCTGCCAGAGGAGGTAGATGAGGCAAGGACTATCCCAACATTTAAGAAATAGTTAGACAGGTACCTGGATAGGACAGGTTTGGAGGGATATTGTCCACCGCGGGCAGGTGGGACTATTGCAGCTGGGACATGTTGGCCGGTGTGGGCAAGTTGGGCCAAAGGGCCTGTTTCCACACTGTATCACTCTACGACTCTCCAATCAGCAATGCAGGAAAGGATATAGCTTCTATTTTATTTTATCTCAGATGCTTCAGATAACGATGCATATGAGGCCCTGGTTCTGTCCAGCGTCAGTACAGGTAGTTCTGCTGTATTGTATATTTCCACAACTCACAATGGATATAGGGAGCACTATTTGTGTTAAACGGGCTGAACTGGTTACAATGCGATTTCAATTAAAAAAACACTTAAAAGTTACTTCGGAAATTGGCACACAGAAAAAAAACCTAATCTTGGAAAAAAGCAAACTAGGGGAAAAACTGTTTCCATGCAACCCCTCAGCAGTAAACATACCATAGTCTCTTAAGAGCACAGCTACTATTTTTATGGGGGGTGGCCATAGAAATCGACACTTCTATTGACACTTGTGCAGTGATAATCCAATAAACAATACAGGATACAGTCTTTGGTATATTTTATCTTGCAGCTACAAAATAAACTTAGTAAAAATTAAGACTTATTTTTGAAAATGCTGCAAGAAAAGTAACTGTTATTGTGAGTCTGAAACGTTCTACCTTCTCACCCCTATTTCCTTATTGCTATATTTGTTTTTTATTTTCAAATTGTTTTTCTATATGATTTTCTATAACTGATGTTTCTTCGGAATGCAACTATTACATTACAACAATACTTCCTGCACCATAAATACTTCATCTGAATGCCAACACATTTTCTCCACTGGAATTAACTCTCTGCTTTTCAGGTAGAAAGAGCAATGAAAAGAAAGAAAGATTAGTGCAGCAGCGGAACATTTGATAGATCTGCTGCTGCACAGCTCTGGTAACATGGGTTCAATCATAGTCATCGAGTCATATAGAATGTAAACATGCCCATCAGCCAACTTGCCCACGCCAGCCAACATGTCCCATCTATGCTGGCTTTGGCTTTGGCAGAAGAAAAATTGAAAAAATGTCCGAAGTGTGTAGGATGGTGGCAGTGAATGGAGTGATCGCTGGTTAGCGTAGACTTGGTGGGCCAAAGGGCCTGTTTCCATGCTCTGTCATTAAAGTCTAACATCTAAAGTCTAACCTGTTGGCTGCCAACCGCAGGCTACACTGTGCCAGACTGTGTTGGGTTAAAACTGTTGCAAGTGCAACGGTCTCCACTAATGAAATGGAGGCATCAAGAAAGTCAACAGTGTTTTATTGTCATATCCCCCGGATAGAACAATGAAATTTTTTACTTGCAGCAGCACAACAGAATAAGACAAGGGACAAGAGACATTTATTGTCACATGCACCAATTGGTACAGTGATATTTGGGGTTACCGTACAGCAGTACGAATCAAAAGAGAACAGAACACAATAGACTTTAACATAAACATCCCTCACACCAGCGGAATCAAAGATTCCCACTGTGAGGGAAGGCACCAAAGTTCAGTCATCCTCCACTTTGATGTTCTTTGATGTTCACCCGTGGTCGGGGCCTCCCGAAGCCCCCCACAGTCGCCGATATGGGCAGCCCGATGTTCAGCCCCCCTAGCCGGGATGATGGAACTCCGACGTTGGAACGGGAGAACATCCTCAGCGGCTTGGACACCCGAATCGGCCACTTCCTACCGGAGGCCGCGGCTCCCGAAGTCCACAGGCCGCGCTGGGCGGAGAGTCACGCTGGCGACCCTCGGCAAAAAGGTCCCAGGACTCCGCGATGTTGGTCAGCGCCACCCGCACTGCAAATGTAGAACTCTGTAAAGGAGCACTGGCCTTCTAAGAGGTGCTGCCATACTTCAATCTGCACTCTTTAGATTTGATAGATGCTCACACTTCTTGAAGTTGGATAAGTACAAAGGCAATAAATAGCAGTCAGCACTGCCCTGGTGCTAAATCCACGCATACATTTTATCCTGCATCAGGTCAAGCGGGTGAGTGCCCATCACACGTTCCGATTCTGGCTCATATTTTCCACCGTCACTTTAGTCCTTCTGGTTTATTATGACTTATGGGTTTCTTCGAAAGATGTGGGCAGGAGCAGAGTGTGCGGGACCAGAAAATGTAGTTCAATTTCAAATTGATTAAGCCAGCTGAGGCAGCTACAGGCTCATATCCAGCTTCTTCATGACACTCGTGTCTTGCTGCAGCCTGGGACATTACCTGGAGGTTAATACGGTCGAGAGCTGCAGATATGATTGCCAGACACTAACCTTGCAAAGGGAAATGTGCGGAATGATTTAATACTCAATAAAGTCAAACTGTGGGAAGGGATCTGCCACTTACTTTTTAAAGATTGAGAGGCCAGCAAGGTTACTTCTGCTCTGTTGCTGATTATCGTTCCTCTTTGAACTGTACTTTTAGTTTAATTCAGTTTAGAGTTACAGCATGGAAACAGGCCCTTTGGCCCACCAAGTCCGTGTCGACCGTCAATCACCCAACTATACTAGCTCTTTGTTATCCCATCTTGGCATCCGTTCCCTACACATTAGGAGCAATTTTTTTTACAGAGGCCAAATAACCTGCAACCCCGCACGTTTTGGGGATGTGGGAGGAAACCAAAGCACTCAGAGGAAACCCATGCTGTTACAAGGAGAACGTGCAAACTCTTCACAGATTGCACCAGATGTCTGGATCAAACCCAGGTATCTGGTGCAGTGAGGCAGCAGTACTGCAGCTGTGCTACTGTGTCAAGAAAATTATCTTCTCTCCATAGATATAGGAAGATATCTTCCCTCCAATCAATGATACAGAGGTGCAATTAGTAGAGTTTCTGCTCACAGCTCCTGTGATCTGGGTTCAGTTCTGACCTCCAGTCCTGTCTGAGTGTATTTTGCACGTTCGCTCTGTGACTTCCTCGCTTTCTACCTAGTGCACTGGTTTCCTCCCGCATCCCAAGACGTGTGGCGTTAGCTGGTATACAAACCAGTGCAAATTGCCTCGGGTGTGTAGATGAGCGGTAGGATTTGAGTACACAGTTGATGGGAACAAGGGCAGTATGGGTTAACGGGAAGAGTAACAGTGAATGGGACTGATCTATGAGCTGACATAGACTAGATAGGTTAAAATGGTCTCCGAAGTTGTAATAGAATATTGAGATTCTGCTAATATCAGGAGCTCAATGTATCAAGAATTGCCGATAGTCCATTGCCACCCACTCACCTTGACATCCAAAAACAATGATGGAGTTAAACAGGGCGATCTCATACAGCCCATTGCCCCAGTTATAGCCTTTGGCAGAGCTGTTGAATAAGCCCAATGCCTCTTTTTATTCACAGCCCTGCGCACATCTCCATCTCTACAAGTATTTGCCCAATTCCCTTCTGAAAATATCTGTTGAATTCTGGCTCATAATAACTTGATTTAGTTAAGAATCCACCTCATTTATGTCTTCCATTCTTTTTCTCATAGCTCTAAGTCCTGGTAGTCTGACTGTCAAATTAACTGCCAGTAGAATCCATCAAAATCTCTTTATACTGTAGTTCCTCAGACTAATACCAGGCAGATGTGCTTTTCATTAATTATCAGTGTTAATTCTGACAGGACCACAGTATCCTCGGGTCATTTCCCCCTCGGTAATTGCTGGCCTCACGTCACACCCTCTTCACCTTCCCGCACACACCGGGACTGTTTCATAGCTGCAGGAGGCTTTGGCTCCTTCACGACTGCATGTTAGACGAAAAACTTTTCAGAATGAAGGCAGCAAAGGATCACGATCAATGACGCTGAGGTAGATACTGGTGGAACCTCACCCTTTGTCTACTTCGGGGTACAAACGGGTAATCTGTGCAAGTAAACCATATACTGTAATTATCGCCCAGAGACACAAAAAGCTGGAGTAACTCAGCGGGACAGGCAGCATCCCTGGAGAGAAGGAATGGGTGATGTTTTGGGTCGAGACCCTGCTTCAGTTGAGTTTATAGAAAGCGATCTGGCTTATGTAGCTGTTTCCGGAGCTCGTGGCTTTTTTTTTTTGCTCTTTTCATGACACTAATTGAAGCTGTTGCACTTTTGCAGAATTTTCTGCCTTTGTTTTTGACGCTGTAAGCCAGGCTGCAAAGGTTAGTGTGTGTGAACAATCTGACACAATTGCTGGTGCTGAGCTGTACGTATGGCTCGAAAGTGGGGGGGGGAAAAAAAGACAGTTTGATGCTAAACTCAGCAGACTCCCTCTCCAGGGCTGCTTTCTCATAGTCCTGGACACAATGGGAAAGGAATAAAAAAATACTCTCCTGCCTTATTTTTAACATACTGTCAAAAAATCAATAGGCACAGAATGTATTTTAACAAAAGAAACAGGTTAAAGGATGAGTCGAGAATGAGTGGTGGTGAGCCCTTTTGGCCAGACCTGCAGCAAGAATGCATTCAACCCAAAGAAAACATTAAAGGGGCAGGTGGCTCCACTGGAAATGCAGCTTTATGACCTCGATGCATAAAGCTTCATATCTAATAAGGAACCACCAGGGATTAAAAAAAAAAAACAGGCTATAAGATGAAAAGAATAAAGAAAAAATACAGTCATACACAAGGAACTTGTGAAATGAGAGGATGGAGAATCTGTGGAATTCATCGCCACAGAAGGATGCGGAGACCAAGTCAGTGGATATTTTTAAGACGGAGATTGACAGATTCTTGATTAGTATGGGTGTCAGGAGTTGTGGGGAGAAGGCAGAGAATAGGGTTGAGAGGGGGGGATAGATCAGCCATGATTGAATGGCGGAGTAGACTTGATGTGCTGAGCGGCCTAATTCTGCTCCTTTAATTTATGAACTTATGAACATAACACAGATCTATGGAAGTATAAGTTCAGTGCTATCTTTATCAAAATATTACTGTCTCCCTAAACTTGAATTTACAGTGAGAGGGGAAGGATTTATGAGGAACCTGAGGGGCAACGTTTTCACACAGAGGGTGGGGGTGATCAGAACTGCCAGAGGAGGTAGCTGAGACAGGCACAATAAACACAATTCAAATAAATTAGACAACTACATGAACAGGAAAGGTTTAGAGAGATATGGGCTGAACAGGGGTAAATATGATGTGCTTAGATGGGGCCTCTTGATCAGCATGGACAAGTTGGGCCAAAGGTCCCTTATCCATGCTGCATGACTCTATGACTCCAATGCTGTAATCTCTCTGGTCTGATCACATCAACAGGAAAGCAACAACCATGGTACCTTCAAATTTGGATCTACCCCTAAAAGCTGTTGAAGGTGTTCTTTTTTTTTTTTTTTTTTTTTTTTTTTTTTTTAATATTTTTTTATTGTAGAAACAGTATATACCAAGTACAATCTTATACGACATTGAGATTTATACAATGTGTAAAATTATAACGTATTGATTATTAATTAGTACTATTTATGATAATTGTAGTATTATCCATTATACATTTCGTTATTATTTATTTTATATAATTGGGAGTATATGTAGTATATTCCTAATATAAGTAATACACTTAGATTTCTCAAATCATAGATATTCTTCTAATTACCAAATAGAAATCCCCGCTAATTTAACTACGTAGTACCCAATCTTAAACAACATTTTTTTTTTAATATTCATAATGTTATCAAAATATTAATAATGTTTGTATTATTATTAATTTTATATTTCATAGTTATTGTATAATTGAAAGTACATAGTTTTATATAATTACAAGTTTAAGACATCTATAATCTTTTTCATACAAACAGAAATAAGTGTGTACATATTAAAAATTTATATAGTATGTTTCTATAATTTTTTTAATATAGTATTAAAGAAATGAAAAGAGTGATATTAAACATCATAAAAGTATATATATCTAAGGTTAGTTTAAAAAAAAATCCAATTATAGAGCCACAGTTAAAGAAATTTTTTTTTTTTTTAAATACAAAAAATAGAAGTCATTATTAAAAGAGGGAGAAATTATATTGAGGGAGGGATATCCCCAAATGTAACAGGACATAAGATATTAATTATTAGTAGTATTAATTAGCAATGGTGCAGAGTCTTGGTTAATAACAGTCATAGTAATAATAAAACCGCGTTATAATTTTAGTAGGTGTGTTATTTGTTTATGTTAGTTGTATATTATGAATAATTGTCAATGTTCGGTTGAGCTTCTTCCAATCCGGGAAAACATTTCGTTCCATACGACATTGTCCATTCCTTCTGATTTCTTCTAATTCCATGTTGTCGTATAAAGTTTCATAAAATGTTAAGAGACCGTACTAGGTCTTTAAAAATAGAAAAAGGCAGTATATTTGCTTGTAGATGGTTTTCAAGTGTCAAACTGCTTTGCAAATTCCATTGCTTCTGTTGGAGTCTTGAAAAAGTGTTCCACGTTGTTATAAGTAACTCTTAAGATGGCGGGGTAATTCAGACCGTATCTCAAGTTTTCTACACCCCTCAAATATGGGGCCGAACAGGGGTAAATGTGATGTGCTTAGATGGGGCCTCTTGATCAGCATGGACAAGTTGGGCCAAAGGTCCCTTTTCCATGCTGCATGACTCTATGACTCCAATGCTGTAATCTCTCTGGTCTGATCACATCAACAGGAAAGCAACAACCATGGTACCTTCAAATTTGGATCTACCCCTAAAAGCTGTTGAAGGTGTTCATTTTTTTATTTTTTTTTTTTTAATATTTTTTTATTGTAGAAACAGTATATACCAAGTACAATCTTATACGACATTGAGATTTATACAATGTGTAAAAATTATAACGTATTGATTATTAATTAGTACTATTTATGATAATTGTAGTATTATCCATTATACATTTCGTTATTATTTATTTTATATAATTGGGAGTATATGTAGTATATTCCTAATATAAGTAATACACTTAGATTTCTCAAATCATAGATATTCTTCTAATTACCAAATAGAAATCCCCGCTAATTTAACTACGTAGTACCCAATCTTAAACAACATTTTTTTTTAATATTCATAATGTTATCAAAATATTAATAATGTTTGTATTATTATTAATTTTATATTTCATAGTTATTGTATAATTGAAAGTACAAAGTTTTATATAATTACAAGTTTAAGACATCTATAATCTTTTTCATACAAACAGAAATAAGTGTGTACATATTAAAAATTTATATAGTATGTTTCTATAATTTTTTCCTTAATTAAAGATAGAGAGATAGAAAAAAGGAATAGAAAATAGAAAAGAAAGTGTGAAAAGTTTGATGGAGATTGAAGTATTACTAAGTAATCCAATCTTGGAGATACATTCATGATTTGTTATGTGTATTTCTTCATCCACTCAGATATTCAGGCCTCAGTCAAGTCCCTGCGCCGAACCGTTGTGACCCTGTAGATATTTAATATAGGGAGACCATATCTCCTTGAAGAGATCTAACCTGTCCATGAGGACAAGTCTCAATCTCTCCAAGTGAAGTGTCTCCGTCATTTCTGTATTCCACATTTTAATTGTTGGGGATACAGGGCCTTTCCAAAATTTTAATATTAATTTTTTCCCAATTATTAAAGAATAGTCGATAAAAGTTCTATGATTCCTTGTAATTATTTGTTCCATTTCCGGTACTCCAAGTATGATTAACTTTGGGTCATAAATCATAGTAATATTAATAACTTTCGAGATTATTTTGAATATTTCATTCCAATATTGTAAAATCTTCGTACAATTAGTAAATGAGTGTGACAGAGTTGCTTCCATGATTTGACATTTATCACATATAGGTGATAGTTTTGGAAATATATTATGTAGTTTAGATTTAGAATAATGTAATCTATGTAAGATTTTAAACTGTATAAGTGCATGTTTAGCGTTTAAAGAGCAATAATGTATATGTTGTAGGCTTTCTTCCCATATTTCTGGACTTATTATTTGACTTAGTTCATTTTCCCAGCGCTGTCTATGTATTTCCGATGATGGGATATCACTTTCCAACAAAATATTATAAATGTATGATATCATTTTTTCTGTATTTGGGTGTTTATTCAAGCATTCATCTAAAATTTCACTCTTTCTATTTCTAAGTTCTTGTGTATTTGCAGAAATATAGTTTCTGATTTGTAAATATCTGAAATATTCATTATTATGAAGCCCGTAAGTTTGTTGTAATTCTTGAAATGAAAGAAATGAATTATCCTTATAAAGATCCCCTATATTTAGAATTCCTTTATTTTTCCATTGTATAAAAGCTTTATCCATCATTGACGGTTTAAACGTAAAAATTATTGGCAATTGTAAGAGCTAGCGGTATAAATTTTAGTTTTAGTGTTTTCTTTATTTGTTTCCAAATACGTATTCCACTTTCTATTATCAAATTTTCACTATAAGTTTTCTTAGGTACATTAATATTAGCAAATATTATAGAGCTAATTTCAAATGGAAAACAGTCTTCTCTTTCCAATTTTTAACCAATTTGGTTTATTATCTATTTCTCCTAACCAAAAATTCATATTTCTAATATTAACTGCCCAATAATAGAACATAAAATTTGGTAAAGCTAAGCCCCCGTTTATTTTAGCTTTACATAAATGTTTTTTATTTATTCTATGATTTTTGTAGTCCCAAATAAAGTTAGTGACTATTGAGTCTACTTTTTTAAAGAAATTTTTAGAAAGATATATCGGGATTGATTGAAATAAATATAATAATTGTGGGAGGAAAATCATTTTTATTGCGTTTATTTTACCTAACATTGAGATAGGTAAGCTTTTCCAATATAAGATATTTTTATTTAATTTATTCAATAATAACGGGAAATTAGATTTAAATAAAGAGTCAAATCTTTTTGTAACAAAAATACCAAGATATTTAATATTTTCATTTGTTATCTTGAAAGGAAATTGTTGTAATATCTGTAAATTATTCATGGTTATTGGCATAAGTTCACTTTTATTCCAATTGATGCTATATCCTGAAATTAAACCAAATTCCGTTATTAGTTTTAACAAATTACAAATACTTATTTCCGGTTTTGTAATATAAAGTAATATATCGTCCGCATATAACGAGATTTTATTCTTAGTATCTTTAGTATCGTATCCATATATTTCTGGATGTAGTCTTACCCTTTGAGCAAGGGGTTCGATTGCTAACGTAAACAGTAATGGTGATAAAGGACAGCCTTGTCTACAACCTCGAGATAAACTAAACTTAGTTGATAACATATAATTTGTTATTATTCTAGCTGTTGGATTTGCGTATAATAATTTAATCCAAGTAGTAAACTTATCACCAAGCTTAAAGGCTTCCATCACCGAAAATAGATAAGGCCATTCCACCTGGTCAAAAGCTTTTTCTGCATCCAACGAGATGACTACTAAGTCTTTTTTATCACTTCTTTTCGAATATATAATATTAAATAACCGTCTTAAATTATATGAAGAATATCTTTTAGGTATAAATCCTGTTTGATCAGGATGAATTAATTCATTAACAATTTTGCTTAGTCTTTGTGCAAGAATTTTTGTTAAAATTTTTTGATCGGTATTTAATAAAGCAATTGCTCTATACGATCCTGGATCATCCAAATCTTTATTTATTTTGGGTATAAGTGTTTATAATAGATTCGTTCAATGTGTCTGGTAATTTCTCTTGTATATATATCTGTTCATATAATGATTTTAAATATGGGACCATTTGGGCATGAAAAATTTTATAAAATTCCGAGCCTATACCATCTGGTCCTGGAGTTTTACCATTTTTTAAAGATTTAATAGATTCTTGGATTTCTTTTATTGAAATATCGGCATTTAAAAATTCTCTATTTTGTAAATCTAATTCTTTTAAGTTACATACATTTAAAAAGGCATCTATTTCTGTTTTATTTACTGTTGTGTTACCAGTATACAAATTTTTATAATATTGCATAAATCTTTCATTAATATCCTTGGGTTGTATTAATAATTCACCGTTTTTGTGATTTAATCCTATGTATAATTTTTTCCGCTTCAATTTTCCTTAATTGTCGAGCCAATAGTTTTTGTGGTTTGTCTCCAAATTCAAACAACAATTGTTTAGTATGTTGGTAGTATTTTAAAACTTGATCAGTATATATTTTATTTAATTTATACTTCAATGTTACAATTTTATTATGTATTATTATATCTGATTTTGTTGCATTCTGTATATCTAATTGTTTGATCTCCCTTTCTAAGTCATGTTGTTCCTTCCGAATCTTCTTATTATGGAATGCTTGTGAAGAAATCATAATTCCTCGAAGATATGCTTTAAATGTTTCCCATAATAAAGAGCGAGATATTTCTGGTTGATCATTTATTTCAAAAAACATCTTAATCTGAGTTATGATGTATTCCTGAGTTGTTTTATTTTTTAAAATTTGTGGATTAAGTTTCCATTGTCCTAGATTTCCTGTTTTACCATTTATTTTAATTTTAAATGTTAATGGTGCGTGATCTGAAATTATAAATATTATGATATTTGGATTCGTAAGTAAGTGAGATAAGCTTTGCATCTACTAGGAAGTAATCTATTCTTGAATAGGTTTTATGTACTGGCGAGTAGAAGGAATATTCTCGACCAGTAGGATTTTCTGTTCTCCAAACATCTTTAATGTTAGACGTTTGAATGTATGCGTTTAATAAATCACTAGAGTGCGATTTAGTTTTCCTTTGTTTTGAAGATCTATCTAAATAAGGGTCTAATGTACAATTAAAATCTCCTCCAATTATCAAATTGTAATGTGTTAATTCTGGAATATTATTAAGTACTTTCTTAAAGAATAAAGGACTATCAAAATTTGGACCATAGATGTTAACAAAAATCATTTTTTCCCTATTTATTTCTCCTATTACAATAATGTATCTGCCATCTTTATCAGATATAGTAGATATATGCTTAAATAAAGTACCTTTACGAAATAATATTGCTACGCCTCTTGATTTATGTGTAAAGGAAGAGTGGTATATTTTATCTATCCATTTAGCTTTCAGCCTATTTTCAGCGTCTTTCTTTAGGTGAGTTTCTTGAATGTAAATTACATCAGCTTTCATTGCCTTTAAGTGTGTCAATATTTTTCCTCTTTTTATTGGTTCATTGATACCTTTAACATTCCAACTGCAAAAGGTTAATCCCTCGTTCCCCATATTTCTTTTTAAATCCTGCATTTTAGATTTGTGGGAATCTAGAATAGGGTCCAAGGGTCCGCGCAGTAGACTTAACCTTACACCCGAACACCGAGTAGATGAATTTTAGATCTCTCTTATGTGCTTCACGAGTGTATCTCCATTGTTCCAGTATATAGCTCCATTCAAACTGAAAGATATAGTAAACATAAAAAAATAATGAGAAGTGAATAAAAAGCTTAGAAAGGTGTATAAAGAATAGAAGAACTACAAATAAAATATTTGTAGTTTGTGAAAGCCAAGTTGTGTTGGCCATTAATCTAAAGGCTTCCGGCATTGATGTTATTAATTTAGCCAGCTCCTAATTTTAAGGAATTATTATTCCATAGTAATATTTTAAACGGGAATATAGTATTAAAGAAATGAAAAGAGTGATATTAAACATCATAAAAGTATATATATCTAAGGTTAGTTTAAAAAAAATCCAATTATAGAGCCACAGTTAAAGAAATTTTTTTTTTTTTTAAATACAAAAAATAGAAGTCATTATTAAAAGAGGGAGAAATATATTGAGGGAGGGATATCCCCAAATGTAACAGGACATAAGATATTAATTATTAGTAGTATTAATTAGCAATGGTGCAGAGTCTTGGTTAATAACAGTCATAGTAATAATAAAACCGCGTTATAATTTTAGTAGGTGTGTTATTTGTTTATGTTAGTTGTATATTATGAATAATTGTCAATGTTCGGTGAGCTTCTTCCAATCCGGGAAAACATTTCGTTCCATTCGACATTGTCCATTCCTTCTGATTTCTTCTAATTCCATGTTGTCGTATAAAGTTTCATAAAATGTTAAGAGACCGTACTAGGTCTTTAAAAATAGAAAAAGGCAGTATATTTGCTTGTAGATGGTTTTCAAGTGTCAAACTGCTTTGCAAATTCCATTGCTTCTGTTGGAGTCTTGAAAAAGTGTTCCACGTTGTTATAAGTAACTCTTAAGATGGCGGGGTAATTCAGACCGTATCTCAAGTTTTCTACACCCCTCATAAGGTTTTTGGCTTCGTTAAACGCTTTTCGTTTTCTGGCAACCTCTGGGGGATAGTCTCGATAGATACTGATTCTTTGTCCTTGAAACATCAGATTCTTTGTTCTCGAGGCTCTTCGCATAATGTCCTCGAGGGTGAAATCATATTGTAACTTGACAATGATTTGTCTTGGGGGGGCGTTTGTACTGGTCTGTCTTCTGCCGACTCGGTGTGCACGAGCTAAAACAGGCATATCATCCAAAGATAAAACAGCTTGCAGTAATTTAGCAGTGAATTCTCGAGTGTCTTCGTGTTTCTCTAAACCTTCAGGAATCCCTGCAATCCTCAAGTTCTGCCTTCTTTGATAGCCTTCCAGCTGCGTGCATTTATCTGTTACTTTGGATAACAACTCCAGTAGACGTTCTTGTTCTGTTATCAGCTTTGCTGTAGACACAGTACTAGCCTCCGCTATCTTTTCAAGGTTTTTAATGCCATCAACTTGTTGTTCGACCACTTTTGCAATAGGGTCAATCTTATGTTTAAAGTCTTTTTTAACATTTTCAAGTTTACCCTCCATCTTGCGTTCCAGGTTATTAATCATATCAATGATTTCATTCTTCAATATTTCTGATTCTTTCTTGAACTTATTATCAATTTGCGTCTTTGTATCTTTTTGAAATTCACACCATTGATTTTTCATCAAGTCCATCTGATTATTAATTTGAGATATTTCTTCCTTTATATCTCCCCTGTATTACTTTCATTTCCTTCTTTATATCTTTCATTTCTGCCTTGAACTCACGTTTTAAATCAGCCATCTGATGAGAAATAAAAATTCTCAAGTCCTCACCTCCTGTGTCTGCTTTCCTGGAAACGTCTTCCACGGAGCTGGCCCTACTCGAGTCCGAGGCTTCTCCCAGGCCTTCTCCCGGTCTCGCCCGGGTTTTTCGACCCTTCGTTTTCTCGGTAGGGCTCCGTGCCGTCATAATTCGTCGCAGGGCTGATGACGTCAGCCGGTAACCGTCGGTGTTGAGGCGGCAGACAGTGAAAGCAGTCGATCGGTAAGTACTTTTAAATCTGTTTAAATCCCCGTTTTTTGAAAAATTTTTGCGGAGCTGGCTGGTGCTGTGGCTTACTGCTCCATAGCGCCACCGGAAGTCCATTACAAGGTGTTCATTTTAACCCCCAAATAGACTTTATTCGTTAAATATACATTCATAGAATCAGGACATGCCATTATTTTAATTTGCTGTACAAAATAGTTTGATGTTAGAATATTTCAGAGTTACGAATGTTTCATCCTCAAACATTGCACCAGTTATAGTGGCTGTTAAACAGGGGCCAGCCTCTCCGTGTTCAGAAGTGAGATCCTTCTATGGTCCTTCCCCACAAAACCTTTGTGGTGGCAGCACTGAGCTTCAGTGCATCCCTCAGCACATGCTCCCACACCTTGGAAGGTGCCAGTCGGCAGCATTCACTTGCACACGTCTCCTTACACTGGACACCCAACAACATTGAGGCAGACCAAAGTGCTTCTTTCACCAAGCTAATGGTCTAGCAGCAGCAAGGGGTATTTACATCAGAGTCCAATGTTATGCAATTACTCGGGAGTGCATCTGGTAGTACATTGATCCTGCCCTGGTCAAACAGATACAGCAGTGAAATGCATCAGGCTTGCAAAGTGTTGATAAACCTAGAATATTTCCTATTTCCACATCTCTGCCTGACAATGGTTAAGAGTTGGGAGAGGATGATTTTCTTGTCGAAGATAGACATAAAATGCTGGACTAACTTAGCGGGACAGGCAGCATCTCTGGAGAGAAGGATTGGGTGAGAGAAGGAAAGTCATGGTTACTTTTTTACATATATATCTTTCATTCATATTTTCTATGAAATTCTATTACTTCAGCATTTTGCGTCCATCTTCGGTGCAAACCAGCATCTGCAGTTCCTTCCTACACACTGTAATTTTCTTATCGGTGGGCAATGGACTAATTCACTAACACGGGATTGGGAAGGAGACATGTCACAAGCTCACTGTTAAGAAGTGTCTATGTAAGTACTTGAATCAGCAAGGCATGGAAGGCGCTGGGCTAAGAGCTAGAAGATGAGATTAATATACTGTAAATGGGAGTCACTGGTCACTGGTCACTGTGGATGAGGTGGCCAGAGCAGCCTATGTTTGTTGACTATCTGGTTAGGATAAAGATGGGACAACCAAAGTTGGGAGGGGACACAGGGTTTGAGTGTGTGGACGTTGCTTTAATCAAATTATCAAGGGTTTGTCATTCAAATTCAGAAAAGGACAGACTTTAGCTACTTGAATGGAAACCATGGATAGAATTGATCATCTATACACACAGGAACAAATTCCTCGGACTGAATGCTCGTTTAAATGGGGGTGTAAAGTTAAAGATGACTGTAAAACACAAAGTGCTGGAGTAATCAAGGACGTGAACTATATTTCAAGTTGGCAGGGGAAAGTATGCTGTAGATTGGTAACAAGAGCAGAAAGGAGCGGAAACACTCAGCATGTCAGGCAGCATCTGTGGAGAGAGGAAGAGATTCAACGTTTCAAGTTTGAGACCTTTAGACAGAACTGGGAAAAGAGAGATTTATTTTAAAAGCTGATTTTAAAAAGTTGCAGAAAAGTTGGAAATGGTTAGTTTCTGTAGAGTTATTACCAGTGCAATAAACAATTAAATAAACATTGAGTTGCTCTATTTTGGAAGCCTAGGCAAGTTTTATACCAGCTGGATGTGTACAAGTTGAATACAGGAACTAGAGTATCAGAATGGGGTGAGGACCACTCATCTATACCATCAACAGTAACAAATAATGATAGCATGGTATACATGCGCCTGCTATTCAGAACTTTGTGAAATACATTTGAGGGTCATTTTTCCTTACGTGTTTTTCTTTGTTCAACTTAGGCCAGGACAAAGCTGCCACAATAACAGTTGCCGTTCCATCAGCATTCACTCCCTTCTCCAGTAGTGTGTCCTGTGTCCAATACCATAGATGTGCCCTGTGATTTAACAAAGATTAGCCTGTGTACAACAGCATAGATGCAGTGCCGTAACCAGCCAACGTTTCTTCAGCAGCACCTCTCAAGTTCTGGATCTCCACTACTTCAAGTAACAAGCATAACCGGCGCATAAGAACACCAGTGCCTCCATTTCCCTCCATCTGACACATCCTCCCATTCCAGGTAAGCTCTTAGAGCCATTTCTTCATTGAAGCTGGGTTGCATTATTGCTGGGTTGCATTATTGGTGTAACATCACTACATACGTTATAGCACTTTCAGAAGCCTCACCATCTTCTGAAGGGCAACTAGAAATGGGAAATAATTGTTTGTCTTCCCAAGGCCATTCAGTTTCGCACTGACACTTTTTAAAATTCGAATTATTGTTCCACTGACATATTGAGCTCTCTGTGATAAACCCTATGTTGTTTGAGGTAGGTGTTGGTATTCAGGACTGATAAAAGATGTAAAGGTTAGTGTCAATGCCCATGCAGTTCAATGCAGCAGACAAGAATGATGTATAATTGTTAACCCTGAGTGAGGAGAAAGCATCATGTATACTATTGATTCAGCAGTGAGATTTAATTTCATTCGTTTTGACGTTATAAGCAATTCTCAGATCACTGAGAGGATTTTGACATATATGTGTGAGTGGGTTCACACAAGAGTTTGTGTGAACACATCCTGACTCAGCACGCTCTGTCGATATGTTACTCTCTGGAACAATGGCAGTCTGAGAGCTGAGGTAAAGCCAGCAATGACGTGCCGGTAGAAACAGCTTTCTGCTGGCTATCATTACACTCAGAAACGCAAGTACGACGACTTTTTTTTAATATGTATTAAATCGGCTGCTATTGGCAGGTTCTATAACAAGAAAGATAAATGCAGTGGACATGTTGACCTTTTCAATAATGCAAATTAATTTCCAGTGCTTTTCTTTTTCAGTTTGATTTGGTGCTCATTAGGCTGAGAGATGTTGGTGTTGATGGCAGAAATATCACCCCCACAAGCCAACTCTCCGCAATCCATCAGCTCAGCCTTCGATCGCAGCTCTGCCGATCGAAGGGACAATCGGTAATTTGGCCTTTCGAGCCCCCAAGGTTCGTGAGCAAACTTCTTTTAAGCTCTGTGCAGCTGAGGAATGGTTTCTCTTTACTGACCGGGTCTGAGACTCCTGTTTGTGCCTTCTGAAGAGTGAGAGCAGGAGTGAGAGAGCAATCCCGCCTCAGTGCACCCTTCACGTCCTAACAGTACTCTCCATGGCACCAACAAGTTAATGCATTCACATCATAGTCAATGGGGACATCAAGGTCAACAGCTCTCTGTTGCCCTCCTGGTGAGCAATCGATGATAATGTTACACATGTGCTTATTTGCACCAAGGGATAGTCATCAACATTGGAAGAGGGAATTCTAGATCAGTGGAAAATCAAACATGGGCAACAAAAGTGAATGTGCCCAAATTTTGGAAGGCAGAGCGCTGGTATTTTCAGCTCCTTCGTCATACTCCTCCAATAAACACAGAGCAACAAACACAACTCAAGCCAACTCAAGCAGCTAAACAAATGTCCGGCTACCCTTCTGACCTCTTACTTTTTTTTTTTACGATTGCAATTTGTTCTTTTACACCTGCAATCCATAATCAATGCAACCTGGAACAAATCACGTTGCCATTTGCAGATCAGTTAAGAGTCAAGAGAGTTTTATTGTCATGTGCCTCAGATAGGACAATTAAATTCTTACTTGCTGCAGCACAACAGAATATGTAAACATAATACAGAACGGGAGATAAAAGTTCAGTGTGTCTATAGACCATAGACCATATATACACAATAAATAAACAGATATAGTGCAATAATAATATATTATTTTGTTCAGAGCTTATTTGATGTTGTGTTTAATAGCCTGATGGCTGTGGGGAAGAGCTGTTCCTGAACCTGGATGTTACAGATTTCAGGCTCCTGTACCTTATTCCCGATGAGAAGAGTGCGTGACCAGGATGGTGTGGGTCTTTGATGATGTTGGCAGCCTTTTTGAGCTAGCGACTGCGATAGTTCCCTTCGATGGTGGGGAGGTCAGAGCCGGCGATGGACCGGGCAGTGGTCACATCTTTCTGCAGGCCACGAGGCAGCCAGTCAGTAAGCTCTCTACTGTGACCCTGTGGAAGTTTGGGAGAATCCTCCTTGACAGACGGACTCTCCGTAATTTTCTCAGGAAGTCGAAGCGCTGATGTGCCTTCTTTATGATTGCATCAGTGTGCTGGGACCAGGAAAGATCTTCGGAAATGTGCACGCCCAGGAATTTGAAGTTTTTGACCCTTTCCACCGTTGATATAAACGGGATTGTGGGTCCCTATCCCTCACCTTCCAAAGTGCACAATCAGTTCCTTGGTTTTACTGGTGTTGAGAGCCAGGTTGTTGTGCTGGCACCATTTGGTCAATCGGTTGATCTCACTTCTATAGTGCATCGATTGCAAAGTTGGACCATGCAGTTGCTTCCTGGGTCCACACTGCCCACGTCTGATACTTTCTCACTCTCAGACATGCCAATGCAGTGAGCATCATACACTTTATATTTGATGTGAAGATTTCCCTTCATAATTATGCCCAGGTCGCTGGATGTGTGATGAGAAGAAACTGACCTGAGAACATTGAAACCAAAGCTTGATAAGAAGTGAACATAAATAGTCTTTAGGTTGGAGTTGTTTTTAACCATAGACCAGGTATATTCCCAAGAGGGAGAAGCCGAGAGGCAGAAGATTAGATCCAACTCGTGAGCGCTCCTGCGCTACCATCTACTGCACTGAAGACCCTCGGACCAAGGCCTCTTAACGCATGGGCATGCTGGGCAGTTGCCCGGGGCCTCATGTTAATCTATGTATGTTGTGACTTGCTGTCAATAAATAAATACTATACTATACTAAACTATAAATATTTGTTATTGGAAAATGCATATTTAGCATATGTTTTACTGAAGATAATGAACAATATTAATGTTAATTTTTTATGATAACAAGTGGACATTGGCATTCGCCTCTGATTTAGTATCACGGTCACCTCTGCAACCACACATGCATGTATGTGTACATATCTCACACGCTACATAACTGGAAATCCTGGAAAAGGGAACCCATCGTATTTATCGGCAAACATTTGTGAGGAATTTATTGAATTAATGGGACAACTTGTTCTTTGTGCTATTCTTGAAGAAATATAAGAGTCAAAGTTCATGTTCATGAACTGCTGTTCATGCTCTGTATGGGGGTTTCGAGAAAATTAAACATGCACTGGATTCTGGCTCAGCTGACACTGAACAGGAAGTGAACACAAGGCGAGAGGCAGAAGGATTGAGTAAGAAAATGGAGAACCTGGAAACGATCTTTCTCACAATTCTTTGGAATGACATTCTTGAAAGAGTGAACAAAACAAGTAAGGTCCTGAAGTCAGAGGATGTGAACATACTTGTTGACATGAATCTTCTTGAGTCTCTGAAAACCTATCTTCAGGAAATTAGAGACAAATTTAGTGAATTCGAATTGAAAGCCAGGAGTTGGTATCCAGATTCAGATTATAGCGATGTGAAAAAACGGGGAACGAAAACAAAATGTGTAGATAGGGGCCCCAGTGCATTGCTTTGCCCGGGGGCCTATAATGCTGTTAAGACGGCCCTGCCTCGGACTACCTTTAATCGGACTTTATCCTGCGCTAAACATTATTCCCTTTATCCTGTATTTTGTATACAGTGGTTCAATTGTAATCATGTATAGTTTTTTTCGCTAGGTAGACACAAAATGCTGGAGTAACTCAGCAGGACAGGCAGCATCTCTGGAGAGAAGGAAAAAATTGACGTTTCGGGTCGAGACCCTTCTTCAGACTCAGAGAGTCCTTCCGCTGACTGGATAGCACGCAACAAAAAAGCTTCTCACTGTACCTCGGTACATATGATTTTAAAAAAAACTAAAACATTTGAAATTATAACAGCAGAGAAAAAAATATATGGTAGAGATCCGTTGTTAAAATGAATGAGAACCAGCTTGTTTACAGAAAGTTTAAAAAACTGATAAAAGAAACTGGAAAAACAGAGAGAGATTGGGTAAAGTCTGGCAACAAAAACATTTGAAATTATAACAGCAGAGAAAAAAATATATGGTAGAGATCCGTTGTCAAAATGAATGAGAACCAGCTTGTTTACAGAAAGTTTAAAAAACTGATAAAAGAAACTGGAAAAACAGAGAGAGATTGAGTAAAGTCTGGCAACAAACATAACTGGGAATGCAAACATTTTTTTTTATTTTATTTTTTTTAATTTTTTTTATTATAGAAACAATATATACAGAGTACACTCTTATGCGGCATTAAAAATTATATAATATACAAAATTATATAATATTGATTATCAATTGATACTGTTTGTGTTATTTGTAATGTTATCCATTATACATTTCCTGGTTATTTATTTTGTATAATTGGGAGTGTATGTAGTATATTCCTAAAATAAGCAATATACTCATACTTCTCATACCATACATATTTCTTCTAATTACCAAATACAAATCCCCCCTAATATAACTACATAATACCCAATCTTAACCAAACTTCTATGATATTCATGATATTTTACATAATATTAAGAGTGTTTGTATTATTATTAACTTTATATTTCAAAATTATTATATAGTTGAAAATGCGCAATTTTATATAATTACAAATTTAAGACATCTATAATATTTTCATACAACTAATAATATGTATATTCATACTAATTAAGAATATATATAATATGTTTTCTATACTTTTTTTCCTACTTAAAGATAGAAAGATAGAGATAGAAAGTAGAAAATAGAAAAGAAAATGTGAAAAGTTTGGTGGAGATTAAAATATTACTCAATAATCCGTTCTTGGAGATACATTCATGATTTATTATATGTATTTCTTCATCCATTCAGATATTCAGGCCTCAGTCAAGTCCCCGCGCCGAACCATTATGACCCTGTAAATATTTTAATGTATGGAGACCAAATCCCATTTGAAGAGATCTAACCTGTCCATAAGGACAAGTCCTCAATCTCTCCAAGTGAAGTGTCTCCGACATTTCTGTATTCCACATTTTAATTGTTGGGGATGCAGGGCCTTTCCAAAATTTTAGTATTAATTTTTTCCCAATTATTAGAGAATAGTCGATAAAAATTCTTTGATTCCTTGTAATTATTTGTTCCGTTTCAGGTATTCCAAGTATTATTAACTTTGGATCAGGAATCATAGTAATATTAACAACATTCGAGATTATCTTAAATATTTCGTTCCAATATTCTACAATCTTCGTACAATTAGTGAATGAATGTGACAAATTTGCTTCTGAGATTTGACATTTATCACATATAGGCGATAATTTTGGAAATATATTATGTAATTTAGATTTGGAGTAATGTAATCTATGTAAAATTTTAAACTGTATAAGAGGAATGCAAACATATTTTATGGACATGTGAACAAGAACATGGCTGTAAGAGGCAATGTGGATCCTGCGACCTAAAAGGAAATCTGCTTATGGAGTTAGAGGACATGGCTGAGATACTAAATGAGTACGGTAAACTCTTGTTTTAACAGACCTCTTTTTAACGGATTTCAGTTATAGCGGACCAAATCTGTTCAAGACCAAAATCATTGTTTCATGGGATTACCACGAGGTGGATGTAGCAAATGGTATTTTTGATCTATTTAAGTTTAGTTTAATTTAGAGATTAAGCGTGGGAACACCGGGTGCGTGCCGTCCAGCGATCACCCATACACGAGTTCTATCCTACAGTCTAGGGACATTTGACTGTGTGTAGGGTAGAACTACTGCAGTGGTTCTAGCTTTCTTCTCACATTGCAAAGACAAAGACATTGTGACAGGTAGACAAAAATGCTGGAGAAACTCAGCAGGTGAGGCAGCATCAATGGAGCGAAGGATATAGGCAACGTTTCGGCTGAAAACCCTTCTTCAGACTAATGTGAGGGTGGGGGGGTGGGGGGAGGGGGCGGGAAGAAGAAAGGAAGAGGAGGAGCTAGAGGGCCAGAGGGAGAGCTGAGAAGGGGAGGAGACAGTAAGGACTACCTGATATTAGAGAAGTCAATGTTCATACCGCTGGGGTGCAGACTGCCCAAGTGAAATATGAGGTGCTGCTCCTCCAATTTACGGGGGTCCTCACTCTGGCCATGGAGGAGGCCCAGGACAGAAAGGTCAGATTTGGAATGGGAGGGGGGGGTTGAAGTGCTGAGCCACCGGGAGATCAGGTTTGTAATTGTGAACCGAGCGGAGGTGTTGGGTGAAGCGATCGCCAAGCCTACGTTTGGTCTCACCGATGTAGATCAGCTGACATCTAGAGCAGCGGATGCAATAGATGAGGTTGGAGGAGGTGCAGGTGAACCTCTGTCGCACCTGGAAAGAGTGCTTGGAGTCAAGGGGGGAGGTAAAGCGACAAGGGGGGAGGTAAAGCGACAAGTGTAGCATTTCTTGCGGTTTCAAGGGAAAGTGCCCGGAGAGGGGGTGGTTCGGGTGGGAAGGGATGAATGCACCAGGGAGTTGCGGAGGGAGCAGTCTCTGCGGAAAGCAGACAGGGCAGGAGATGGGAAGATGTGGCAAGTAGTGGGGTCACGTTGAAGGTGGCGGAAATGACAGAGAATGATTTGTTGTACGTGACGGCTGGTAGGGTGGAAGGTGAGGACTAGGGGGACTCTGCCCTTGTTACAAGCGGGGGGATGGGGAGAGAGAGCAGTGTTACGGGGTATTGAAGAAACCCTGGTGAGAGCCCCACCTATGGTAGAAGAGGGGAACCCCCGTTCCATGAAGAATGAGGACATCTCCGATGCCCTGGTGTGGAACACCTCATCCTGTGAGCAGATGCGGCGTAGAGGGAGGAATTGGGAGTAGGAGATGGAGTCCTTACAGGAAGCAGAGTGGGAAGAAATGTAGTCCAGATAGCCGTGGGAGTCATTGGGTTTATAGTGGATGTCGATCAGAAGTCTATCACCTGCAATGGAGATAGTGAGGTCCAGAAATGGCAGGAAAATGTCGGAAATGGTCCAGGTATTTGAGTGCCGGATGGAAGTTAGTGGTGAAATGGATGAAGTCAGTGAGTTGTGTGTGGATGCAGGAGTGTTTCCCCTAGGTGCATGGGTTTACTGCACTGTACATCATGAAAACTGGAGAGTCAGAAAAGCAGCTGAGGTTCTGGATGGGCTAACTAGGAAGGAAATGACAGTGGAAGTGGATTACTCACCTGGTCCAGTAACGTATTTTGGATTGCTAAGGGAAGTAAGGGATAGAATTGCAGGTACCCTGATCTGAGAATTTCCAAATAGATTTTGGGATGGTGCAGTTTTACAGGCCCAGAAAATTGCATAGGTTACTTACACAAAAAAATATATTCACAAATACATTTGAGGAAGTCCTAATTACTGCAAAGCACTCAGTAGGAAAGTACTAGGAAAAATATTTAGCGGTAGAATTAACAGTCACTTCCAGAAGTTTAAATAGATTATGGAAAGCTTTCATAAAAATGTTAAAAACTAATCATGATTCACTAACGATAAAGATTTGTGATCAGGTAACAGAAAGGGTCAATGAGGGTTGATGAAATATATGAAAAGGACTTCACCAGTTTGAGAATTAGCCAAGTAGCAGGGAGTAAGTGTATACACATGGATTTATTTGTATGTTTATATATAATACATTTAGGGGCAGCACGATGACGCAGCAGGAGAGCTGCCACATTACAGCGCCAAAGACCCAGGTTCAATCCTGTCTACGGATGCTGCCTGTACAGAGTTTGTTTGTTCTCCCTGTGACCGTGTGGGTTTTCTCCATGTGCCCCTTTTCCTCCCACACTCCAGGGACACACAGGTTTGTAGTTTCATTAGCTTTGGTAAAATTGTAAATTGTCCCTAGTGCGTAACACAACCGTGTTAGTGTACGGGGTGATCGCTGGTTGGTGCGGACTCAGTGGGCTGAAGGGCCTGCGTCCTGCGCTGCATCATTGAAGTCTAAAGTCTAAATTTATTATACATATATGTGTGTACAACCATGTGTACACGCCTACCTGCGTTAACAATATAATAAGATTACTCAAAATTGTATTTTAGGCTGTTGCTTTATAAGGTCCAAATGATTAATAAAAATACTTATTCACTATTTTTATAGTGCATTGTGTGTAGGAGGGTAAGTGCTTTATCCAATTTCGCCAATGAGTAGGAAATATCATTGATGGCATTACCTGTTACATTGTGGCTGAGGTGCAGCTGCCTCCAGCCTTTGATGACATGGAGATGGATGACAGAAGCACTAATGTTGGTCTACAATGCCACTCTATTAAAAAAAAAAGCAACTTTCAATACAATCTAACAGACTGTTAAAAAACCAACCAGATGTTCTATAGCTGTCCTACTAGCAGTTATCAGCAGAATGTCCGCAATACTTTTCTGGATCATGTCCAGAACTTTGAAGCTATGCTGATAGAAGCAAAGGCTCTGGCCCCAGCTTGCTGGGGCATTGAATCTCAACACCTTTAGTCTTTTCACAGAGAGTCACGCACCCATGGAGGCATTTCTCCCTGTCATATCTGTGCACGTTTTTTTCAGGAGCTGTCGTATTAAACCCCACAGCTCTACATTTTGTCCAACTCTCTTTTAAAATGATCAGTTAAATCAGCTTCCACTCTCTCTTCAAGCAGACATTTTAGACTCTATCAATCCTCCATGTGAAAATATTCTCAACTCTCTGTTAATGAAGGTGGCACAGCGGCAGAGTTGCCACTCCACCACTGTGCCACCATCATTAACAGATGGTGTTATTTGTTGTGTATCTTTGAACATAAGCGTGAAAGTTTCATGCAAATACTTTTTCTCAGCAGAGGATTACAGAAGGGTAAGAAGACAAACTGATCATTTTCTTTAGTTTTAAAGAGCATGAAGCACATTGCAGTACGGATTCAACAAACTGCTCTTCCCTCTCAGGCACACACTGAGCAGGTTTCGCAATGTTTCGTAGTTGCTCTCTGGAACGGCAAGTGACAGGATGCAGAACTTGAACAGAAAAAAAAATGACAATGGGCAGCACCGTGGTAATGTTGCTGCCTTATAGCGTAAGAGACCCCGGTACGATCCTGACTACAGGTGCTGTCTTTACGGAGCTTGTACCTTCTCCCCGTGACCGCATGGGTTTTCTCCGAGTTCTTCAGTTTCCTCCCGTGCTCCAAGGACATGAGGTTTGTAGGCAGATTGGCTTGGTAAAATTGTAAATTGTCCCTAGTGTATAAATTTTTTAAGGATAGTGCCTGTATACAGGGATCGCTGGTCGGTGCGTACTCGATGGGCCGAAGGGCCTGCTTCCATACTGTATTACTAAACTAAACTAAACTAAACCAATGCTTTTTAACATATGGCATTATTCTTGTTGGCTTATCTAAATTTCTCAACATCTTTTATAAACATTTTTATCAGTTCCTCACTGTTCCAATGAAGGCAAGTTACGTTTTTACAATCCTTCCCCCCCCTCATCATAGTAGTGCCTCACTGTTCATAACATTTTGACGATCTCTCCCCACAATTAGTACTGAATAATTAGTTGCAGGAGTAGGCCAATCGGCCTTTGAGCAGCACCGCTATTCAATATGATCATGACTGATCATCCAAAATCAGTACCCCGTTCCTGCTTTTCTCCTTCCCCATCAACTAGAAACATAGAAACATAGAACATAGAAATTAGGTGCAGGAGTAGGCCATTCGCCCTTCGAGCCCTGCACCGCCATTAAAATGATCATGGCTGATCATCCAACTCAGTATCCCGTACCTCCTTCTATACCCTCTGATCCCCTTAGCCACAAGGCCACATCCATCACTCTTAAATTAGAAATGAACTGAACTACCCTCTGTGGCAGAGTGTTCCAGAGACTCACCACTCTCTAGTTGAAGAAATCTTTTCTCATCTCGGTCTTAAAGGATTTTCCCCTTATCCTTAAGCTGTGACCCCTTGTCCTGGACTTCCCCAACATCGGGAACAATCTTGATTCCGTTAGCCCTATGAGCTAAATCTAACTCTCGCTGAAAACTCCAGTGAATTGGCCTCCACTGCTGTGGCAGAGAATTCCACAATCCCGACTCTCTGGGTGAAAAAGATTTTCATCATCTCAGTCCTAAATAGCCTAACCCCCCTTATCCTTAAACTGGACTTTCCCCTTTTTGTATATTTTTTAATTTGGTGTGGCTTTTACATATTTTCTTTAATGTGGTATTTCCAGATTCTATCTGTGGTCTAATAATGATTTATAACTCTCCAAACATGATCCTTTTTGCCAAAAATCGTATGTTTAATTTTCTATGGGACAAAATCGAACATAATTTGTGTTTAGCCTGATGTATGAAACATTTCCAGGTCAAACAGTCTTATTGAGAAGTTGAAGCAGCACTTCTGAATGCTTTGCACATAGGTGTGCCAAACCATTTCCAAGCCAGTCACAGATCACACATCACAAGTTACACAATGCAGATTTCATGAATTTGAAAAGAGAGTTGGACAAAAATACATTAAGGATGCCCTTTGTGGACTATTCCTTGTGTATTTAGGAGTATATCGAGCTATTCAATGTTCTTTTATTTAAAGGAACCTGAAGGGCAGCATTAGAACAGATTGCAGGCTGTTCAAACATATTTGAAATTTCAACTGTGCAAAAAAATAACATGGACAAACACTTTGTCATCATTTTTGGCTACTCTTTCAACGGGTGCCTCACTGGTGACTGTGTTGGCAAGATTTTGTTATTGGATGTGTGCTCACATGGCTGCTCTTGGACTATAAGTGGGTTTGGGGATCTTTATTCAACCCATTAGTATACAACCCTTAGCATTCATTCCCTCCCACAAACACTGTCTTTACGTGGCTGAGTTGTTGCAGGCTGGCTGCAATGGGTCGTTAGTTTTAAAGGCTGTGGCTTTGTCATAGAATTACGGAAACATACCCCTTGACCTAAATATCCATGCTGACCAATTTGTCTTCCTGAGTAGGCCCCATTTGCCTGCCTACTTCAATGTATCCCATTCAGCACTTGTTTCTGGCTAAAAAAATCTCCATAAGACTGTTTCAAATGGTTCTTTGGGCCTATTTCACAATTTATATTTTGCAGAAAAACCATCTGACCTATTAGCACCAAAAGCAAACAATGTTTGAAAACACAGCCACACTTTCACTTTGTGGCTCCATTTGATAACTGTGAGCAACTGCTTGACTATGTTATCACTTATTAGTTTCTCTGACACATTTCCATGGATGAATACTTCTTTTAGACAAATGTTTTTCAAAAAACAAATCATTTATTCACAAAGGAACGATCCATCTATTTGTGCAATTATAATTTAATGAAAAATAGAATAAAAAGGTTGATTGAGGTTCGTGCAGCACATTGCACAATTCCGTGACATTCCTTCCTGCCTATATAGCCAAGGATAAATGGAATATCTGTGATAGAGCGAGGTCAGGATGCTGGAGGGGTAAGTGTGCCACGCCCTTAAGTCAGATGGGGGAGTTCATGGCAAATCTAGAGGATTTGGATATTACAATAAAGTGCAACATGGAAAACACAGCAGGGCTGTGAGATCAGAGTGTGAAATCCTTACCTTTCCCAATCGCAAAATGTCCGGGTCACCCCCCACCCCTACCTCCCACCCTCACCCCCCCCCCCAGCCACCCCCCAACAATCCCCCTCCACTTCCCCACACCACTCCCCTCCCTCCCCCCCCCCTCCCCCCACCACCCCCCCCTCCCAACCCCACCCACCCCCCCACTCCCAACCCCCGCACCCCCCCCAACCCTACCCTCAACCTCCCCCCCCCCCCCCCCCCCCCCGACCCCCCAGCCCCACCCCACTTCACCCCCTCCCCCCCCCCCCCCCCCACCCCCCCCCCACCTCACCCCCCACCCCCCTACCCCCCCCCACCCCCCACCCACCCCCCACCCAACCCCCCCCCACCACCCCCCCCCCCCCCCCCCCACCACACCCCACCCACCCATTCCCCTCCCCACCCACCCCCCACCCCCCACCCACCCCCCTACCCCCACCCCCCCCCCCCCCACCCACCCCACACCCCCTCCACCCCACCCCACCCCTCCTCCCCCACCAAACCCCTCCCCATCGACACCCCCCCCCCACACATCCCCCCCCCCCCCCACCCCCCCCTCCCCCCCCCACCCCACCACCAACCCCCAACCCACCCCCCCCCCCCCCCCCCCCCACCCAAACACCTTCCCACATCGTAAAATCCACAGATACTTCAGTTCTGGTGAAGAGCCTTCAAGCTGAAATATTAACCTGCTGCTTTTTCCGCAGCTGGCTGCTTGACCTTCTGAGCATTTCCCTTCCATTTTCTGTCTTGTTTGCATTGCCAGATTTCCAGATCTGCAGTGCTTTTTTTTTGAATTTTTGGGAAAAATCTTTGGTCTTACTTTTGCGTAATCTGAACTTAGTGCCTGTACGGGAAACTGCTTCAGGTAAAAGTAAGTGTGGCACAGTGGCGCAGCTGTTAGAGTTGCTGCCCTTTCTACAGGTGCTGTGTGTACGGGAGTTTGCACGTTCTCGTTTTGTACATTTGTACGTTGTATTTTCTCCGGGTTGCTTCAGTTTCCTCCCACACTTCAAGAAGTACAGGTAGGTAGGTTAAATTGCTTTGATAAAAACTTGTAAATGTTCCCTATTGTAGGATAGTGCTAGTCGGCGTGGACCCTGTGGGGCAAAGGACATGTTTCTGCACTGTATCTCGAACTAAATTAAAATTAAAACTAAATAAAACTTCTTTAAGGAACATTTTTCCTCAAGACTCCCATGACCTTATACACCCAAGGCGTGAGCCCGTCTACATCCCATGACCCTTAACCCTGACCTGCGAAGGTTGCCAAAGTATGATTTAACTCAGAATACAGCAGGCAATCATCACTCCGACCCTTTTACTGATCGAAACTTGAAGCTTTTACTGCTCGTCCATCTCATTACCTCCCATCAGAATCATCTCCCTGCCAAGCCGAATTCCAACCTGACTCCAGAGTTTACCATCCCTGATCGTATCTAACTTTGATTTTTCCCACCATCCCGCATAGGATGGATGGCAAACGTTGCAAAATGTAATGGAGAGGACCTTGCAATTTATTTATTGTCGAATTAAATCCTTCCATTTCATAGGAGTTTACCGTATGCTTTTTTTTTTAAACCCGTCAGAGTGATTACGGTCTGGTCCAGTCTCCAGGCAGATGATACTTTAATCAGAGCAAGGGCTCTCACTGCTGCCAGTCATTTGGAGACTTTAAGTCCAAGTAATTAATAAAGCCGGATAAAGAGGAAGCATCAGGAGGATAGTGACTATACAACTAAGGGATGCAGAAAAAGCATCCCATCCTCGGGAAGGAATCTGTATCCTTACCCTGACCATCCATGTTATTGCACCTATAAACTGTTTCTGAAAGAGCCTTCAACTAAGGCGTACTAGAATAGGACAATAAATGCTGGCCATGCCATTGATCTTACACCTGTGCACAAAGAAACTTAAATGAGGCAAATTACAAAGATATGCTTTTCAGTGCTCTTAAGGCAAATGGAATGCTAGTCTTAGTCATTCACTAAGGAACTAAATTCAACTTTTTGCCTTAAATAAGATCTGGGTCAATATATTATCATATGTGGCAAGTTCTAAGCTTATTGGCATTCTATTAAAATGGCAACAACGGAATTCACAATGGGGATCAATCATCTTATCTAATGTTTATTAATTAGTCACATTCACCACAACCTATAATTACACCACAACACACTCTACACCTCCTTCCACAGGGGACGGTCTCAAAGCCCTCCGTTTCTTCCTCGACCAGGGAGCACATACACGGTCCACTGACACCTCCTCCGCTTCGCAGAGTTGGTCTCACCCTCAATATTCTCTTTTGATTCTCCATTTCCTCCAAACACAAGGCGTAGCTTTGGGCACAAGATGGGCCCCAGCTACGCTTGCCTCTGTGTTGGGTTGTCGCACAATCCTTGTTCTCGGCGTACCGGGCCCATCCCCGACCTCTTCCCACCGTTACATCGACGATGCTTTGGTGTCACTTCTGCACCACACACACTGACTGACTTCATTCATTTCACCACAACTCTCCATCGGCACTCAAATACACGGGCCCATTTCGCCATTCCTACCATACCTTGACCCACCATCTCTATTGCAGGTGATACACCTGACGACATCAATACAAACCTACTGACTCCCCATGCTACCTGGGACTACTCCTCCTCCACCTGGCTTCCTGTAAAAGGACTCATCCCTATTCACACTTCTCCGTCTACGCCGCATTGCTCCCAGGATGAGGTGTTCCCACACAGGTCATCACAAATGGGCCATCATTCTTCAGAGAACGGGGATTCCCCTCCCCCACTCTTGATGAGGCTCGCACCAGGGTCTCCTCCATACCCCGCAAAAACACTGCCTCGTCCCCATTACCCCACTCGCAAAACGGGCAGAGTCCCCCTGGTTCTCACTTTTCACCCCACCAGCGGAAATACAAATATGTCCTCGCCAGTTTTCGCCCACCTCAAGTGAACCCCCAACCCGCCACATCTTCCCATCTCCCCCCTGTCTGCTTCGCAAGCGACCGCTCCCTCCGCAACTCCCTTGTCAATTCTTCCCTCCCTCCCACTCTCCCCTTCGTGGGGACTTTCTTGACTGCAGAATATGCAACACTTGTCCCTTCACTCCCCTCATCCTTTCAGGGGACCAAGCAGTCTTCGGTCCGACAGAGGTTCACCTGCACTCCTCCAACCTCATCTACTGCATCGTTGCTCCAGATGCCAGTTGATCTATATCGGTGAGCGATCCAAGCGGAGGCTTGGCGAATCGCTTCGACGTAACACTCGCTCGGTCCGCATAAACCAAACCGACTCCGGTGGCTCAGCACTTCAACTCCCCTACATTTCCAACAATTCGACTTCGGTCCTGGGCCTCCTCCACGGCCAGAGTGAGCAACACCGCATGTTGAGGAAACAGACCTCATTTCGCTTGGGGGAGTTGCATCCTTGGCTTGAATATTGAATTTTCTCAATTTGTTAACCTTGCTGTCTCCTCCCCTTCCCCACTCTCCCTCAGCCCTCGGGCCATGGCCTTCCTCTATCTCTATCTCCTCCCCACCAGTGCACCCGCTTCCTCAGTTTCACCTCCACAAACAGCTTACAAGGCTTGTTCCTTTATCACCGATACATTTTTTGCATAATCTTTCACCTATTGTTTCCTTATCTTTCCACATCCGTCTATCTCTCGTTCCCTGATTCCTGACAGTCTTGAAGAAGGTCTCCGACCGAAATCGTGCTATCTCCTTCGATCCTTAGATGTGCTGCAACCCGCAGAGTTTCTCCAGCTTTTTTGTGTGTACCTCTTCACACAACCTAGTTAGTTGGGTAGTTGGGAATTCCTGGTCGACACTTTGGTTCTGAACTTTTGACATATAATGGTAAAACCTTCGTAAATGAAATCCACCATAAATCTTGAAAATTAAATAACCATGCCAATAGAGTGTTTGAAAATATCACCTGCTGTCATGATCAATCCCAGTTATATTTCTGATTAATGCTATCTATTCATTTAAGATATTTGCTAGTTGTTTACTCACAGCCAACCTTAACTGTTTAAATAGAACTAGAGTATAACACTAACTATTTACTAAAAAAAAACCGAGGGCAATCATTGTTATAAAGAGTGAAACAGGTGGGAAAGACACAGCAGTTTTAGCCTGGTATGACGGTGCGAGTTGACCCGAGTGACCCGAGTTTTAACTCGCGGTAATCTGTACAATTAACGTAGCAGGGAAAGTCGGAACTCGCTGCGCGCACACTTAGCAACTTGGCGCTAACGGGCAGGTACCCGTGAACTTGTTAACTCGTGAGAAATTCAAAATGTTGAGGTTTTCCACGAGTCAAATTTTAATGTTCAAAGTTAAAAATTGAACATTTAAACTCGTTGTAAATAGCGTAGTGAGCCCGTGCGTTTACTTTAGTGACTCGTGAGTCTACTGTGGGCACTCTTTTAAAATCACGCGGGCAGGCGCAATCTTGGAGGGGAGGAATGGGTGAGGGAAGGAGGAATTTCCTATTTCTCCTGCACCATGTGTTCACTTTTGTCAACAGCATTGCTTTCTTGTGTATGATATTTATTGGTATCGTGGCAGTCGATTGTGCTCCCTTCAGTTTCAGGGGGTCGGGACGCGCTGGAGTTGGGGCGGAAGGTGGGGGGGGGGGGGGGGGGGAGGGTAGGTTGTTTCACTACTTGCTTTTAAAAACTTTAAGTTATAGATTATGGACAATTTTAAGTTGAGTATGGACAAAATCCAACGAACCACACAACATTCTAATTCTTGAATAGATACCTTTGGAATTGGTGATTTTAAAAAATAGGAACACATCTACAGTGCTTGTGTCTTGGCAATTCATGATTCTCCACGCTGGGCAGGGAATGGGATTTGTAAGCGGCTAACTTATATAAAATTGGAATGTCACATTGGCGGGCAGCAGTTTAGAGTTGCTGCATACAGCGCCAGAGACCGAGTTACTTGAGATGGTGTGTCCGTTTCGGATGTTTGCACGTTCTCCCAGTGACACGTTAGATTATTTATCCGGGTGCCAGTTTCTCCACAATTCCAAAAGACGTGCAGGTTTGTGATGTTACATGTCGTCTGTAAATTGCCCCGCAGTGTGTCAGGATAGAACTAGTGTCCGGGTGATTTTGGTCAGATGGGCTCGGTGGGGTCCGAAGGGAGTTTCCACATGAATCTAAACTAAACTAAGGCCTGAGACGAGCAGAGTCGACCGAAACGTTATATCCATTTCTCCAGAGATGCTGCCGACCAGTAGAGTTATTCCAACACTGTGTGTGTGACTTTTGTTGAAATCCTTTCTCGAGAATGGCAGTTAGGGGAAGCAGAGTAGGAAAAATGTTGCTTTGGCATTTAAAATAAATAGATTGTCAGTATAGTAAAGATTAAGTCAAAGTTACCGAGAGTAAGTCAACTGCGGTAGAAGTGAGGAGCGGGGTGGGGTAATGAGGGCGTAAAAAAACAAAAAAAACATAAAAAACAAAATGTATAATTGGTCGATCTGGAAAACGAGAGAAGATGGACGAGGGTTTGTTTGATGGCCAAAACAAACCTGTGGAGTAACTTGGCAGGTCAGGGCAAAAAAGAACTCTGGAGAGAAGGAATAGTGGCTTTTTCAGGTCAAGATCTTCTAGAAGACGAAGCCCCCTTATGAAATGTCCACTATCCTTCTCCAGAGCTGATAACTGGGCCGCGTTGTACTCAGTAGTTGCGACTGCTTCCGGATGGGGTGGTTATTTGAGTGATTTAGACAATGCACCTGTCCTATTAGGCAAAACAAAATAAAAAAATCTCAATATTCCAGGAGTTATTTGGGAACCATGGTGTATTGAGTGGTCGAGTCAGTGAGTTGAAAAAATCAAAAACTATGTTGTGGTTTGGTTGGTAGGCATGTGGAAGATTTGTAGTTTCAATAATTGATGTTTTAATTGACTTGTAAACCACGTGAGTGTTTATAAAATCAATAATGCATGTGTTTTTGCAATGGGCACAACTGCACTGTTGATGAATAAACAAATTTCATTACAAACACATAAATCATGGTATGGTATAACTCCATGATGTTAAATATATGAGAATTATTCTGTTGCTGTTGCCTTGGGTTGACATTGATCAGAGGCCAGGTTGCTGATGAATTTAATATTTGAATTAGGCAAACAGAGGCACCGAAGTTTGAAAATGATTCCTCCAGATCCGGTACAGTTTCTTCCCAGCTGTTATCAGGCCGATGAACCACCACTCACCAACGTGGAGAGCGGTTCCTGATTACCAATCAATCAAAGACTTTATCTGTAATTAAAAAGTACAACATGCAAGGTCTGAACGAAATTTGGTAGCATATGGCTCCCCGTGCAAACATAAAAATAACATAAAGGATATATAAAATAGTTTAAAAAGATAAAATAGATAATAGTGGCGGCATATTATGTGGAATTCAAGAGTCTGATGGCTGGGGAGAAAGCTGTTGCGAAAACATGGCGTCTGTCTGATACTGCGATACCTTTTGCGAGGGCAGCAGGTGAACAGTCCATGAATGGAGATGTGTGGTGTCCTTTATATTGTGCTGGCTTGGACAAGCAACGTTTGACTGCAAATCGATTGAAGGAGAGAAGTCGATGATTTTTCAGCATCTCACCACTTCTACACGGACTTCAGTCGGAGGCTTTCCGTCCCAAACAGACAGAGATGAGCGGTCAAAATACTTCTATGGTGCCCTGATAGGAGAGAGTGGTTTTGAGGAAGGGATGGGGGAGGTGAACTCTTTCATCGGCGCATCAAGTGCAACCGTGTGCGCTCTTAACTAGTGATGCAATGTTTGTGAAGGTCCGGATGTTCGTGTTGCACACCGAGGAAATTAGGTATGACAAATCCACATCATGTAGTTACTGTGTAGTGGTGTGTCCAGTGCCGGTTTTCTGAGTCAACGATGACCTCATTGTTTTGTCAACACCAGGCCATCAGATTGTTGTGTTGCACCAGTCCACAGTTGTTGCACCTCCTCCTGTAAGAGCTATTGTCGTGGATTAGGCCCCCCTCTGTTGTGCATTGCGAACTTCATGATGTGGTTTGTTACTGAATGGCACAACCGTGGGGGTATCAGGGTAAACAGCAGGGATAGGGACACGAGGGGGGAGCGGTGCTTCAGAGAGATGAGTTGGAGGTGTTGTTTCCAACCGATGATGGGGTTGTAGAGGAAGTACAGTAGCCGCTTACAATGGGGGGTGCTAGGCAATGAAACAATTTGCTTACCAAGTGTGAGGGATGATGATTGTATTGAATGCTGAACTAAATCCCAAAGAGCATTCGACACGTTGTGTTTTCTTTAGATGTTCAGGAGTAGATGGGGTATGGAGGACTATGGCGTTCTCAGTGGAGGGGTTTGGCCTGTAAGTGCAAACTGGGACGGGTAGTGTGGAGGGGAGTCGGGAGGGATTTGGTCCTGACAGATTCTCAACGCTCTTCATCTTATGGGACCTTTAGTGAGAGCTACAGGTATTCGTTTGAGACCTGTTATTACGGTAATTTTGGCACTGGTAGATGGTGGCGTTTGTGGGGAGACAGCATGGTTCAGGAGGTGTTGAAGATGTCAGTAAAGAGAGTGCAGTAGAAAGCCCTTCGAGTACCTTACCTCATTGGAGTCTCGCACTTCTTTAAATCAGCTTTGCTTGACTTTATCTTGATTAAATGTATTTCCCATTATCCAGTGTGGGGGACATGTGGGCCGCTTCTAGAAATCAATGTTATAGTGTGACTGGCATAGCAGAACATAAAAAGTTTTTCATGTACTCGGGAACAGTGCGTAATCAATACATAACCAAAAACTTTTAGGAGTCATTAACATGTACCATTCCATAAGATTACTTAGTAAAAGGTAAGTTCATACGCCAAAGGACGTGAGTACATTTAATGGCTGTCTTGGACAACGGAATGTCACACACGGGTTTAAACAACACAGACAATTCCATTATTCTTTTCCCACCACCCACTTCCTTCGGGGACATTGATTACCCCTTTAC